>CAUYON010179663.1:0-12963 GCA_963573935.1 Arctocebus calabarensis
TTTTTTTTTGTAGAGACAGAGTCTCACTTTATCTCCCTGGGTAGAGTGCTGTGGCGTCACACTGCTCACAGCAACCTCCAGCTCTTGGGCTTAAGCGATTCTCTTGCCTCAGCCTCCCTAGTAGCTGGGACTACAGGCGCCCACCACAGCGCCCGGCTATTTTTCTGTTTTGCAGTTTGGCCGAGGCCGGGCTTGAACCCGCCACCTTCGGTATATGGGGCCGGCGCCCTACTCGCTGAGCCACAGGAGCCGCCCTGCTCTGAAATATTTTAAGACGGTATTGTGAAATTTGCTCTACAATTGAAAACTTAACAGCAAATAGAAGCTAGCTACGAAAATTATTTTGTTTAAAGCATTTATATTTCTCTATCTATTGATTTTTAGCTACAAAAGTTTTTTATCTGCACATTGTGCAATAATTCTCTCTAAAGGACACAAGTTAGAGTCTATCTGTGTTCTGAAAGCATTTTTGTCCTTGAGTCATTGTGAAGAGGTAATAACAACGTTCATCTGCTTGGACTAAACTGTGTATCTGACACTTGCCTACTTTCATGGTCCTTCCTTTTTCCACTTTTTACTTGAATCATTGTGTTAAACCCACTGGTCTTATATAGCTCCTTGAAAATATCATGATAGTTTCTCCTTGAGAGTTTTCTATCTCTAGATTTTCCATTCCACTAATCTGTATATATCTATTTCCTTCTGACCATTTTGTCAATTTTTGATGCTCTTCCTTATTATAAAGCTTATTAATATATTTAATAAATTTTCCTAAGGAAATCTCAAAAGAATACAAAATCAGCTGGAATTTACTTGCTTAGAAAATCTTTCTCTGACTATCCATTATTAAGTACCCTCCAAAAAATAATCATAGCCCTCCATTTCCATTAAATTGTTCTAACAATCACGCTCTGTAATTCTTTGCTGGGGGGGAGAGCAGAGTCTCACTCTGTTGCCTATGGTAGTGTGAGGTGGCGTCACAGCTCACAGCAACCTCAAACTTTTGGGCTCAAGCGATCCTCTTGCCTCATCCTGCCAAGTAGCTGAGACTTCAGGCACCCACCACAATGCCCAGCTACTTTTTTTTTTCTATTGTAGAGACATGGTCTTCCTCTTGCTCAGGCTGGTCTGGATCTCCTGAACTCATACTATCCACCTAACTTTGCCTCCCAGAGTGCCAGGATTATAGGTGTTAATCACTGTGTCAGGCTTAGAATTATTTATTTATTTTTAAATTGAATCGAATTGAATTGAATTATTTACTGTCTTACTTTCTGTCCCACCGATCTGAATTTTGCTATTTGGACGAGAAAATAAAGCTCTTGTATTCTATAATTACTCAACAAATACTTATTGAAACCTAACTGATGCTAAGCGCAAATAAAAGTGCTTTTCTCACTGATATCAAGGTCAGAGGAGATGGAAAATAACAAAATTGAACTGGTAACTATGCAAAAATAATTATATTATTGGTCTGTGTTATGAAGAAAGTGAGTAAGATGTTAAGATAGAAAATAATGGTGGGAATGGAAGGATCTCTCAACAGAGTCATGGGGGAAGGCTTCTCTGAGAAAATGCCACTGAATCTCTCAGATGCTACTAAAAGTTAGACAGAAACAGCCACGTGAAGAGGTAGGTGAGGCTTGTTCTCAGGCAGAGATGCACAGCACTGAGATGAGAAAGCTTGTGCAGGTCTAAGGCTGATGCTTAGTGAGGGAGGAGGAGAGGGCCTGAGGTTAGTTTGGAGAGGGAGGCAGCAGTCAGTAGAATTAGGGAGTCATAGACAACAGAAGGCAGTTATAAGGCAATGAGAACTAACGGAAGGGTTAAAGCAGGAGACACCATAATTTCTACACTGTAGATAATCTGAGTCATACATTAGACTTTATAGTTTAAAGGGTCCCTCTAGCCACTGGGAAAAAACAGACAAGTTTACTTCTCATATATTTTTGAAAGAAATAATTCTTCTTTGAACACATTATGTTCTCAGCAGGATGGTTACTTGCCAACCACAGACTCTCATTTCATCCAAAGTTTCTTCATGGCATTTTTCACCTCTGTGTTCCTCAGTGTATAGATCAATGGGTTTAACATGGGTGTGATGATTGAATCAGACACGGCCATTGCCTTGTCTATGGGGTAAGTGACCACAGGCCTCATGTACAAAAAAATACACGGCACAAAGAACAAGATGACCACTGTGAGGTGAGAGGCACAGGTGGAGAGGGCTTTGTTCCTCCCTTCAGAGCTATAAGACTTCAGGGAACAGAGGATGACCATGTAGGAGGCAATTAGGACAAGGAAGATGGCTGTACACATCACCCCACTGTTGAGGGTGACTAAGAGGCCCAGGATGTGGGTGTCCATGCAGGCAAGTGTCAGCAGTTGAAACAAATCACATATAAAATGATCTATGACATTAGGACCACAGAAGGGTATTTGGGACATGAACAGAAGCTGTATTGTTGCGTGCATCAATCCCCCCACCCAGGCCCCTCCTACCATCAGGTGGCACACCCTGGGTCTCATGATGCTGGTGTAGTGCAGGGGCTTACAGATGGCCACGTAGCGGTCATAGGCCATCACGATGAGAAGGATGATGCCCACACCACCAAAGAAATGCTCTGCAAAGAGTTGGGTCATGCAGCCTTCCAGGGAGATAGTCGTGCCCTCAGAAAGGGAGTCCATAATCATCTTGGGGGCAATGACGGAAGAGAAAGTAACATCGGAAAGAGATAAGAAGGTAAGAAAAAAGTACATAGGTGATCTCAGACTTTGACTTGTGATTATGGTTACCATGATGAGTAGATTTCCCAGCACTGTGGCTGCGTACATGATGAGAAACATGGCCGAAAATACTTTCTGCAGTTCAGGGTTCTCTGTAAGGCCCAGAAGAATGAATTTGGTCACATTGTTTTGATTTACCATTGCTCAGGTGCTGATAGGAGTTCCAGCTGAAAGTCAAGAATCCTGCAAAAAGACAATGTATGATTTATAATTAGTCACTACTTGGCTTCCTGTGTTTCCAGGACATTGGAGAAGCTGTTGTCTTTTATTCATTTAATTGCCATCCAAGCATTTGGCTCTTAAGAACATGCTAAATAAAGAATTGAATAGGTAGATATTTCATTAATACAAATTTACGCCAAGTCTTTTTCTTTCTTTGTAAATTATTCTTCTGTATAAAATAGGTTTCTCTCTGTCTTTCTCCTAACTTTGATTGTTATTTTTAATGGCCAGATATTTGAGTGCTTAACTCGAATTGGAGGCAATTCCTTGTAACAAAGAGTATAATAATCCCATTATTTTATTTATTTTACAGATAAAGGACATGATGTTTATAAAGTTTAGGAAACATCCAAGATTGTATAGCTAGTTATGTGTGCGGCTAACATGTGGATTATATATTCTGACCACAGAATCAGTGCCCTCCAACATCAATATTGCTTCTCCAGCCAATATGTTGTGAGCTTATCATTCACCATCATTGTGCTATATGCATTACAATTATTATTCTGCTTTAAAACAACCTGGTATGGTGGGGTATTCTTCCCATGTCCTTTGTCAAAAAATAAGGTAATTCTTTTGTAATTTTGTGCTTTATTTGTAAATTTGGAATGATCATCATAGACCTAAAATAGTAATTATGTAATCTTTGACTAATATTTTGTTCAATGATGAAAATCAGAACACATGATGGTCCAACAGAAATCTAGACCTCCAATACAACTGCATTGAACCTGGTCAGCTCATTCTTTTCAGCTTCCTCTCTCCCTTAAACAGAGCCAGTTTATGAGTATAATAATGACAACAACTAAACAATGAGCTTGCAGGTTGACTAACAATGTGGCTGGGTCCTGTGCCAAGTACATTAGATGCATGACCTTCATTGAATCTCAGGATGCCATATGAGGTAGATGCCTGTGTACTCCATTGTAAAGAGAAACTGAGGCCTTGGAAGTTAAATCCCTCACATAATAGTATATATTTATTTTGATGTGGAGCTGGTACTTTGATCATACAGCTCAAATTCTTACCTCTGTGTTCCATTGCAGGAGAAGGGAAGAACAGATTATGTGATGTGCAGAATTAGTACTGTGATCACAAAGAAAGCTGCCATGAAATGTGTCTCATATTACTGGGGACTTTTAAGCAGAGGCTGGCTTCAGTATCTTAGGAATTTTTCCTTTCTTAATGAATTTTTCATAAAACACAATTTTATACTGGTAGTTTTTTTTCCCAAGAGAATTAAATCATTTATTGGTCAGATAAGATAATTATTGATACATATGCTTCATTTTTATCAGGAATTTTTCTGGTACCATTATTTACTGTAGGCATATTGCATAGACTATGCCAACAATCATCTTTATAACCAAAAATTCTATGATTTTTCTTGGATGGCCCCCTTTAATGGTGAGCTTCAGTTCACAACAGCAATCAGTTCCACTGCACTGAGGCTTCTGAAGACAATACCTTCTTCACCCAAGCAGTTTGGAAATGAATTTTAAATAGAACCTGGCATCACGCTAAAGGAATTCTGTCTTCACATTTTAGGGGAAGTTTACCAAAATGGCTTCAGAGTAGACTAATTTTACACAGCACATTAAAAATGACACATTTATTCAGCATCATGACCAGACTATTACATTTTGCACTTAACAGAATGGGTGCAAAAACCAAAATTCTACATTAAAACCCCTGTTGAAATTCTTTACCCTTTCCACAGAACAGAAACTAAAATACACTCCTATACAAGTAGTCACAACATGAGGACTGTTTTTGTGACTAACTATACATTGATATCTGGATTAGACACTCTGTGAATGCTGGGAGATTCTCTTGATATTGATAACCCTCTCCACCCTCATCCCTTACACAAAGTGCAGAGCAAACCCAGGGGACTGTGGAAGTACCCTATATTACTTCATCTTCTCCTCTCCCTCCCAGCCCAGGAACTGAGGACTTTCTTGCAACAGCCCTCGTGGAGTAAAAAGAACGCTAGCTTGGGTGTCTAGAAATAAGAGGGTTTATTCCAGCTTTCATTATGTCACTAACGTCGTCTGTAAATGTGGATGTGCTACTGTGCTCTCTGAGCCTGATGGCTCATCTGCAGTGTAAAGAGAGTTCATGAGACCGGCAGCAGTAGGACTGACTCTGTCCCCCTCAAGTACCCCCATTCTCATTCATTCTTTATGTCTCTGAGTAAAAACGTCTGAAAAAATTTGAAAGCACCTGCTCTACGTAAAATCTGTGCCCTGTCTGCCCATAAGGAAGGAACCTACATTGACTCCCTGTTGATACAGAACAGAATTGAACTTTCTATCTTGACTTTCTACCTATGAACTGTTACACCTTTTAGCCCCTGATACTTTCATCTCCTGGTTCACAGAACAAGTGAGAATCAAAGGAAGAAAAACACTCATAAATCTTGGGAAAGCAGCAATGACATGATTTTTTTTTTCATGATCACGTTATAAATCTATATAAACTCTGGGTTTACCTCTTACCTCTGTTTATGCCAGTGATTTTCAACTGGTGTGCCATGAGATCTGATGTGTGTCGCCAAAATTTTAAAGATCATTAATTAAACTATTTTCAAAAGAAGTTCAAAACACAGTATATTCTATTGTTTTTACTTTTTTTATCAACATAATTTAAGTGTGCTATGGAAGTTTAACTACAGGTTCAAGTGTTCCATGAGATAACAAAGGCTGAAAAGCACTGGTCTAGGCCTTCAATCAACCAGTCCTTCCCAATGGTTGCCTTCACCTTCACCAGCCTAAACACTTATCCTACCTACTCAGAACACATTTTTATGTATGTGTATATCATTATTTCACATTCATTACATGTTTCTTTTATTTCCCCTGGGAGATGTTTAACAACTGTTAACATCTTTCACACTTCTTCAAGTTCCCAATAAATGAATAAAGATTCAATGGGCACCAATCCAAGATATTTATCAATTGGAAGGAAACTGCAGGGAGCTGTGGTCTAGGTGATGCTGGCTCCCACTCATCCTCCAGGGGTGAAAGCAAATCTGTCATCACAGTCTGGTAATTATTTCACTGTCAACCAGGCTCAGTGCTGTCCTATACCAGCTGGTGACTTTGCCATTTGTGTTTATAGATATGTGTCAGTCAAAGTCAAGATTTAATCTGTATAGGGAACTTGCATCTGAGTGTTGACTCACACCACTGGCTGCCTTTGTGATATTTCTTTTCACAGTGGGTCAGCAATGATTTGCTTTTTTAAAAGGTTGTTCTAGTAAAGTCAGAAAGCATTATAATTCAGGTTTTTCTTTTTCTTTGTTTGTTTGTTTCCTTCACCTTTATGAATACTTTAGTAGACAAGTATTTCTAAAACTTGTCAGATGTTGTCTACTTTCTTAAATAGGAGGCAGAATTAGAACATTGAAAATAATGGCAACAGAAATAATTGTGAACTAAGGAAATTAAAGGAAAACATGGTTAAAGCCTTAAAGCTAGACTATGGCTAAGAAAAGGGAAGACTAGAGGCCTATTCCTAGAAGACAGAACAGATAGGGAAGACTTGGAGGTGGGGCGAATGAACATTGTGCAGTGTAAAACAGCAGAGAGCAAAGGTTTGATTCACAAACACCAGGTCTCATTTTGACCCCAGAGAACACTTTAGCTTCATAATTTATCAGCACGATTTATTCTTTCAGGTGGACACTTGCACTTAGAAAGGGAAATTTGTGTATCGGTATATGCAATGTAATAATATAATTTTGCAACACTAGATCACAACAGACATATATATGTAAACATATATCTGTACCTTACATTTTAATCAATACCATTGACACCATGGAATGTCAGTATATGTATATGAAGATTTATGCTATTTAAATTTTCTGACATTTTAAGAATGCTGCAGTGAAAATCATTAAATGTATGTGTATATACACACATACAGTATATGTGTGTGAATGTCTATACATATTACAGAAATTGGTCTAAGTATTTCTATAAGATAATTTTTCAATAAAATCACCGAATCAAAAGACATGAAATGTTAAATATGAGTAGATATAGTTAAATTCTCCTGCAGAAATATTTATTCCCACCAAGAATGTAGTAGAAATTCTTTCTTCTTTCTATAATTTGATTTTCTTTTTTATATGCATTTCTTACTTTACAATTATATTATTTTTATTTTTATCTTTATTATCTTATATGTGTGCATCGAATATTATAAAATATTTCAGAAATATTTTCCACAAACATTTTAACTACCAGAAAAAGTACAGTGATAGTTATTTTTGAATAAGTAGATTCATCAATATATTCATTTCAAAATGGTAACATTGATAAGGCTAATTAGTATTCATCTTTTATAGGGAGTGTGTCACTTGGACAAGGGAACAGATTTAATACATGGTTTAACTTGAATTTGAAATCCAGGAAACTTGATACTGTGAATGATCTTTCTTTTTCAATTCTATTCGTATGTGTGTACATATATATTATGTAAGTTATATACAGAGGGTGGAAAATGCATATACATTTTATATACAGATGCATATACAAGTTATATACAGAGGGGGGAAAATGCATATACAATTTAACAAAGGAAAAACTGTACTTAAATTACAATACTGAAGTCTTGCTTGACTTCTGCAATTACAAGAGACTCACGATACATTATATAAGATAACAAATGTTATTGGTATGTATTGAGTATTACAATTTTAATACAGTGTTTTCCTTTCTTGAAATGTATATATATATTTTAGGCCGTGTGTGTGCGTATGTAAATTGTGATTTTGTTTTGCTAATGAACTCTTGAGTGCCTAGAAGGCCTATGAAACTCAGCATTCAACTAGACAAGCAGGTTTATCATTGAAGGACTTCAAAACAACTCCTTAACACTAATGTCTTCCCAGTTCCCTTCTGTTTAGACAACACTAAGGACTAGAGAGTGCAAGTACAACTAACTTCAGTCGAATTTTTCAGGGCATAATATTGTTATTTTAAAAATGAAGTTCTCGAGTAACAACCTGCATCACCACTACTGCCCACGGTACCATCACCATCCCTACAGATATCCCTGTAAATGGATCCACTTGAACCTAAATTTAGTAGTAATGTTTTGAATGGTAGAAAAATATACAACTTGAGCTCCTTCTTTTTCTTTATTTTATTTTATTATTTTAGACAGAGTCTCATTCTGTTGCCCAGGCTATAGTGCCAGTGTTGATAAAATATATACATTTTCTTCTGAATCAGTGATTAGAGGTGAAGAGTAGGGAAAAAAAGAAAGAGAGACTCAGGGAAAAACAGACAAAAAAAGAGAGAAAGAGAAAGGAAAGAAAAATGAGAGGAGTGTGGGAGATAGAGATACACAGGCAAATGCAGAAAGAGGAGGGAGAGGGAAAAGGAGGGGAGGTAGTGAGGGAGAAAGAATAGGAGAAAAACAGATTAAAGTGAAATTGGAAAAAAGACCATCAGAGAAGCAATTTCTGGGTAACTGTAATCATTTCCAGATATGTTATCTGCTCCTTTTCTTGCTGCCTATAAGCACCATTTGGAACTCAACAAATATAATTTTATTTACCAAATTTAATTTCTTACAGGTTGGGTTGCTTAATTTTTTAAATATTGCTCTAAAGGTGACAGAAATACATCAAGCAAAATAACTTGGTCCTACTCAAGTTAGAACTCAAATATAAAATCTAATTCATAACTCAAAGTTCCTTGCTCAGAGAGTAAATATTACTTACAAATAAAGCAAACAGGTGTTAAGTATAAATTATCATCATCCTTTGGGAGACATGCTTTTAGATATATATGTTATTGTCCGATAAAATCAATTCAGTTACTGATTTTATATTTTGAACATCATTCACTTGCTATAATTCTATATAATAGCTAAAATCTACATGCTACTTCACCAAAAAATAAGGTGATTCCAATAGCTTCATCTTTATAGTGGTTTAAAAATAGATACTTGTAGAAAGATTCTAAGGTTACTTGAGATCTTACCACACCCAATTCACAGGAAGCAACTTCTTCAGAGAGCCCAAGAGACAGGTGAAATTATTTCAACTTGATGTTTCTTGCTGTGGAGGTAAGCTGCCCAGATAAAAATGGGGGAACATTCATCCAATTATTAACTTGTGGTCATGTTTGTTGAACTAGGATTTCTGTGGTTTGCAAAGAAAAGTTTAAAGCAGAAGCCTTAAAAATCTCTGAGGTTAATGGGGAAATAGCTCCTCTGAGCCTCTAAGGAATTTATGATTGAGAACAATCTCCAATTAAGAACAATTGCTGAGGAGGTAGCCAAGAGAGGAGTTTACCAAATCATTTCATATACCTTTTTAAATTCCAGTTGATTGTATTTTTAGATGAATGTTAAAACAGTTTTGTTTAGCTTCTGAGGAGTTTAGTCATGAGTATATGGTTCCGACTGATCAAGTGACCTAAGTCATGAGGGTGTGGTGGGCCCATTTGAGCAGCTGTGATATGGCCAGGTTTGCATCAACCCAGCTGCATCCCTTGAGGCTGGTCCTGCACTGTGGTGGTGCTAATCCCTGACCTGATAAATTTCCATGCACCTACTTTAAGAATAGCGTGTTCTCAGGGGCAAGTACTTCCCTGGGGCCAGACCAACATGCTGCTCCAGGCACAGAAATCTAGAACACAGTATTAACCATTTAGTCATTTGTTTCTGCACCATGATCTGTGCCTGAACCACAGGTAAGACACAGTCTCACAGTACCTACAACACAGGGACTAGAAGTGAGCCCATAGTTGAATATTATTTAATAAATTAGGGAAGTCTTTATGCTTCTAAGAAACTCTATTTCTACTTCAGGACATGAGGCGATTTTAGTGTTCAAGAAATTTTAATGCAAATACGTATGATACAGATCAAGTGACTAAACACTAACATTTTAAAATTGCTGTTAAAAAATAAGCCCAGGTTATTTGTGAATTACAAATTTGTCCAGATAACCAATACAAAACTGACAAATTGGAAAATTCTTTGAATTAATCTTTTCTTCATAGTGTGGAGGTTATTAGTTCTTTTTACAAAACTTTCACCTGGTTTCTTTTTCTGGCACATAGATAGTATTTCATGGACCTTTTGTGGAACTAAATATTTGGCATGTTTTGCAATACATTTACGTCAACTGCACCCCTAGGAGACAAATTAAAAGATGTTCAAAGTTGCACCGCTCATAGTGGTCCAATATTCATTGACAGGACAGTGGAAAAGCTTATTTTGAAATGATCACACAACAGAATATGATAGAGCAGTGAAAATATTCTACAGCTACATTTAACAACTCATACATTTAGCAACTTCATGTTATGTTGAGTGCAAAACAAAAATATATTCCTAAAACTCTGCATACAGCAAGATAAATTCAAAATTCCAAACAAGGTAAAAAAAAATATATATATATATTATATGTATATAATATATATTTTACTATATATAAATAAATATATATATGTGATAAAGATAATTTAATTTTAGGAAACAGTATAATTATACCTTCAAATATTAGAATATTGATTACTTTTACTCTCAAGTAGGGGGAAGGATAGGAAAGGAATAAAAATAGATTTAATCATTGGTGATATTTAAATTTGGGGAACAAGTAGTAACTTTACAGTATTTGTGCTATTTAAATAAATGTATCAAAACAATGATATAATAAAGTAGTTTGGAAATATGTGAATTCTGTGGTTGAAAGTTTACTACCAGAGCTGTTTCCTCGTCTTACCTGTTGACTCAGTTTCCATTGGTGTGGGCTCCATTTTTGATGAAGTTCTCTTCACTCATGAGAGGACTGTAGGTAGGAGTTCTGGGTCTCTCCTTTCAGAACTCTATTAAGAAAGAATGAATTAGTTTTCCCAAAAGTCCAAAGAAAATTATGGAGGTTGCATCTCATGTGCTATTCAATTCCTGACTTGAGCCTTCATCTTTCCAGATACGTTTTCTGATTGGCTGAGTGGCGTCATATTTCAGTTCTTGGGTGATAACACTGCCCAAACCTTGCAGACTAAATATGAACAAGTGGTGATTTTTTTTTTTAGAGGGAAATTGTTTACTTATTCAAGAAGGAAAATGGGCATGGACAATCAAGTGTCCCTGAGATAGTTTGTACAGCTTATCTCTAGCCATTATCATGCAGCTGTATGTATCTACAGAGATGATTAAATGTCGTGCAGTTAGACAAAAAACGTCCTGCAAAGGTTGAAGGCATCCTCATTATTGATACTACTTTGCACATAGCATCATGAAAAATATCACACATCTTTGTATGAGGACAAGCTAACAATTTCAATGTCCATATGATGTCTCCCAGAGCTGCTCATTGTGCTAGGAAATCATATCTTTGGAAGAGATTCCTGCAAGGATATTTATTGGGTCCCAAAATCAGACTTCACCTTTATTTTCTGCCTTCTAAAATAATGGTCAGTTGAGATAGAATCAGAAGAGATTCATTTTTATTTTGTTTATCATTACAGAGCTAGTTTTTCAGAAAAGTTGATTGTAAATTGTTGCTCAAATTCTCTTTCAATTTGATTCTATTTGTTTCATTCTTTTATTCACTTACTATCTAACTGATTATTCATTATATACTATCTTATTGTCCATCTATACCATACTAAGTATTTATCAACAAGACAGTCACAATCCAATCCCCACCTTCAATAAATTCTTATAATTTATAGAACTTGCTAAGAGCTTGAGAAAGAAAGAATTTTCACCTTGTTTCTGCTGTGCAAATTTCTCCTATTTTAGGGATATCAGTCATTTCAGTTAGGACTTGGACATGTATGAGTTTCAGACACTAGTGCTAATGTACTCTTTTCAGACAGAAAACTTGCCTATTCCTTATGCAGTTAATCCTTCTACAATTCTTTACAATGTTGATGTAACTCTGTATTTTGTTCATTGATCACTTCTTCAATCTTGGTGTGTGCTTTCTTTGAACACCCACATAAAATCTCATTATTTAAATAGTCACTTACAAATAATGATTTCCAAAATGAATTCTATAATATTGACTTCAAATTCATACTTTGAAAATATTAAATTGTTTACTGAAAAATTGGTTCTCGATGACTATTTGATGTAAAATGTGCCTTCATTGCCTTACTATTTTTTTTTTTTTGGAGCAGTAAAAAATATTAATTTTATTAAATCTGAACCTATAAGCAAATGTATGCATAAATCATTTCTGTAGCACACTTAAATACAGTGGCTGATTTTAGAAAAAGCACTTTCTCAGTTGTTTGAATTGGTGCTGGACAATTTTTTTTAATTAAATCATAGCTGTGTACAATGCAATCATGGGGTACAATGTCCTGGTTTTATATACAATTTGAAGTATTTTCCTCAAACTGGTTAACAGTTTCACCATATTTTCACCATATTTTCTTAGTTATTGTGTTAAGACATTTACATTCTACATTTAGTAAATTTCACATGTACCCTTGTAAGATGCACCATAGGTGTGGACCCACCAATTATCCTCCCTGCACACGTCCTCTCCCATCTCGTCCTCTCCCTCTCCTCTTTCCCCATATTCTTGGGCTATAATTTCATGAAAACTATAACTTGATTTCATAGCAGGGCTGAGTAAATTGGATACTTTCTCTTCCATTCTTGAGATACTTTGCTAAGAAGAACATGTTCCAGCTCCACTCATGTAAACATGAAAGAGGTAAAGTCTCCATCTTTCTTTAAGGCTACATAATATTCCATGGTGTACATGTGCTAAAAAGCTTCTGCACAGCTAAGAACACAGTAAGTAAAGCAAGCAGACAGCCCTCAGAATGGGAGAAGATATTTGCAGGTTATGTCTCCAAGAAGGGTTTAATAACCAGAATCCACAGAGAATTCAAACATATTAGCAAGAAAAGAACAAGTGATCCCATCTCAGGGTGGGCAAGGGACTTGAAGAGAAACTTCTCT
>CAUYON010179671.1:0-23167 GCA_963573935.1 Arctocebus calabarensis
AGATTGATCTATATAGAAGATCAATCCCTTGGTTTTCTTGGCATTGAAGATCTAGCACAAGAATATTAGGAAATGGGCAAGGGAGGAGAGAAGAGGGGGGAGTTTGGGGTGGAGGGAAGGTAATTGGTGGGGCCACACCTATGGTGCATCTTAAGAAGGGTACAGGCAAAACTTACTAAATGCAGAATAGAAGTGTCTTCATACAACAACTAAGAAAATGTCATGAAGGCCATGTTAAACAGCTTGATGAAAACATTTCAGATTGTATATGAAACCAGCATATTGTACCCCTTGATTGTACTAGTGTACACAGCTATGATTTAATAATAATAAAAAAAGAACAACTAAACCCAATGGACCTCTGTTTCTCTCAAAACTGCCAACACCCATCTCAACACTGTTTGTGAACTTTGGAACTGGTGCTCACTATGTGCCATTACTTGTCTAGGCTTTTGGGATATAACAGTAAACACAACAGGAAAGAATCCATATCCTTGTGGAAGTTATCATTCAGACAGAAAGATAAAATAAATTGGTTTGTATAGTGTGTTAGAAGGTGGTTAAGTACCACACTTAGAGCACTACAGAGCAAAATAAAGCAGAAAAGAGGGTGGGTGGAGGGTATGGAGATGATGGTGGTCTTTTTAAGAGCACCTAGGGAAGGCCACATTGAAAAAGTGATAAATTGAGCAGACTTAAAGGACACGAGGTGAGAAAGTAGGATTGTGTATGCAGGAGGAAAATTCTGACCTGCTCAATGTCACCCAATGACGTATCCATTTTCTTGCATAACTTTAGCAATTAACTATATTTTCCTCCCCATCTTATTTCCTCTCCTCATTCCTATGACTTCAATATCCACGCTGAAGATCCATTATGTCCTTAGGTTAGATGTAGAGTAGCAGGATCAAGAAGTATATACATTTTTAAGGTCTTTGAAATATATTTCCCAATTAGCCTCCAAGATGGCTGATACCAAGATATGTGTCCTCTCTACCAGGGACAAGAATGTCTAGTTTCACAGGTGTTTATTAATACTGGCAAATGCTGTTGGCTCTTGAAGCTCCTGTATGCTTTATTCCTTCTGTCCTGATAGCTCAGGAATAACACCAGCCACTGTTTTCCATGCCCATCCCTTTGTTTTTGATGCATGTATTAAGCTTTGGCATCCTGATCAGACTTTATTTTTATTTTGGATCACTAGTCCTCCCCAGTCTCATTCAATGACTCTTATCTCAACTCTACATACTCATCATGACTAATTTGCACCTCGTGGCCAAGATAAAGTAGAATTAGGATTCCGGAAAGATTATCAGACAGAATGAGACCCTGGAGAATTAGGCAGAGACCTGCTTCCCAGTCCTGGTTTATATCCTGGATTAACTGCAGAGATGAATGAACAGTTAGAAAGGATCCAGAACTCACTAGATTTCCCTAAGGTCAAAATTGGCCCCAGAGCTTAGAGAAGGATTGGGCCTGTTAGAAATGGAAGGAAGGAGCAACTGACTCTATCTGTGGAGTTACAGGGCAAGAAATAGGACATCCGGGCACCCTTGGTTTCTCTTCTTGCACTCCTCCTCTTCCCTCTCCACAATTTCACCTTCAGTGACCTTTTCTACTCCCAGGATTTCAAAAAGCAGTGTGTTTAAATGACCCTGGAATCTATTTCTCTAGGCATGACCTACACTCCAGCCTGCTGGATTTTTTCATCATGAAATACACACACTTTCTCTCCTTTTTTCACACACACACACACACACACACACACACACACACAAACACACATCTGGAAGCTTTTAATTCCAGTATTCACAAAAGTGAAAATTTCTATTTGTTTCCTTTGTTTTTGTTCACAGTGAAATAAAAAAGAAAAGAAAGGGAATACAGAGGGTATACTTACAGAGATGAGCCAGCACAGCTCCTCCTCCAGGGAGCTCCCAGGTTGGTGGGAACAACAGAGAAGCCCAGAAAGACTCCAGCGCAGAGCGGCACACAATCCGATGGGGCAGGGCCAGGACCACACTGGAGAGCTGCTTGTGAGGAACTCTCTGAGGGCAACCTAAGGTGGAAAAGGTTTTACAGAGATGTTGACATGGAGTTAGGTTGTTTTCCCAAGGGATTTAGGAATTTGCTATCCAGTAGAAGGATGAGTAACCATCCATATCTAATATAAAGGATTAATCTTTAGGCAAAAATGGAAGTGGGGAAGGCAACTCATTTTGGGTCCTTTCTGGGACTGGCACAAAGTGGAATTGAAAGCCACAAGTCAGGGAATAGCCAGTCCTTTTCTCTAATAAGGAGGCCATTAACAACAGTGTCAGCGTCATAGAAATCACGATAGGTAAAACCCATATAGCACTTACTGTGTGCCAAGAGCTGTTATGGGTGTTTTCACAGGCAAAATATGTGCAGATGGGGTGGGGCCAAGATGTAGAGTCCCGCATTCAGGCAGGGCTTGGCAGATGCGAACCTTCCACGAATGTCAAAAGAGCTGACACTCAGCCTTTCTTATCTGCTAGCCCAGATGGGCAGAAATACAGGTGAGGCTTAAAAGCTGCTAGCAGTCAATCATTAAAAAAAGTAGAGTTACATTCTTTATTACTGTTTCCCCCAGTGTTTGACAAGTGACTGAAATGTGCCATTTTTTTTCATTTAATTGAATTTGAACTTGTCTAAGTAAGCTACTGTGAAACTCTATGAGGTCCACAGTCTAAGATTACTAAGGAAGGTGAAAGTTCCATTGACTTCTTTGTTTAAGAGCCCAGCATTACATATGCTAAGAAGAGCAATGAGTGCCTTGGTCACCATCAGTGACACCTAGAATTCTGAAGAGGTCAAGGAATGTTGCAATGACACTTTGTTTTGTGACCAGCAATTGCCATTCCAATGATAGATAGCACGAGACTCTTTCCTAAGAATAGCTAACAATTTTCCTCAGAACTAGTCTTCTATTTAAAAAATCTTTGGGCAAGATTACTAGAATAAGTGTTCAAGGCAAACTTAAAAATTTTCTTTGCAGAGTATCTGATACATAGTAGACATGTGATAATTATCTAGAGGAAAAGTCCTGAGATTCAATGACTATATGACTTCAAAAGTTAATGTTTGGTGATAAGCATTTCTTTAGGATACAAGAAGGCTTTAATAGTAATTTTTGATGCTAAGGACACCCAACTAATTTGAACAGATTGGCAGATGTGACCTTGAAGCTTCTATATGCTCAATGTCCCTCTTCCTTCCTCTCCACACAAAGAGTCATGCTAGGGCTTAAACTTCTGCTCTTCCAGTCTAAACATTGGGTACTAAAAACGGTTTCAGACTGAAGTCAGTGAAGTGAAGTGGAATTGTTTTTATTTTACTTTACATATGCCTCTTAAATATCACTCAGTAAGAGCTTCAAGAACCATGTCTTACACTATCACACCCCCCATTCCTGCCACTTTACTTTGGACTCAGAAAGTGCCCAAGGCTGTTAGAAGATTACCACCACTGGAACCCATTCTTGGGAGGCCAGCCTGTCAATCACGCCTCCTGGGCAGATGGACCAGCCTCTTGTCCTTGAGCCGTGGCCTCAGGCCAGGAAGGTTCTACTGTGCTGTTGTCAAGTTTTCCACTGTGTCCTCAGCTCAGCCCCAAATGGCTCACGTTGCTGTCCTCACACTATTTTTAGTCATAGATCAGTTACCCCTGACACGAAGTGATGGGGATTAACAAAATGCACCCATATGCATCTCTGAAGGCTGAGCATATGTTTCCCAGCCCAAAGTCGTCTTGAGCAGGTCTGGGTAGGATTAACAGACTTAATTTTTCTTATTCTCTCCCTGTACTCCTCTCTGCTAGAGAATTCTGGGTCAGAACCACTTCTAATGTGTTTTAAGGAATTTGGCAGGAGGCCCTACTCGGCCACATGCCACACCTTGTGTTTTGCCCCATTTGGTACTTGTGGCCTCCAGCAGGGGGTGGGCTGGGTTAGGCTTTCCTTCTCTTGATGGAAAGGGGCCTATTGAACTCCGTGCTGCTTTTAAGAGAACACAGAGTAACAGGTCACACTGTGGGGAGGTCCCCACCAATCTCTCCTGTGGTGAAGATTCCACATGCCTAAGGAAGGGAATTTCATGATGCCCCATGCCAGCTGGGAAGGTTCTACATGACAGGGTGAGCACTGTCATAATCACATCATGTTCTGAAACCTCAGCCCTGATTGCTCTGATCTTTGTCCTCTTTTGACCTGGGATGAATGCAAGGAATGGTCTGTAAAGGACTCTGTTGTTTTCAAGCTTCAGCATAGTGCCTGACTGACTTGGACCCTCAGTGGCAGCAAATCACACCAAGTGACTCAGACTAGCTTCACTCACCTAGTTATTCTCAGTGCCCATAAGAAGAAGGTCAGATCAAGGCACTCGGCTCTTCCTGAGCCTGTGTCAAATCAACTGTCTTCCTTGAGCCTATCCTCTTTTGCTTGGTGCTCACACGTCTGTGTTTATCCCACGGCCCTTATGGTATCTGCAGACACTGCATGGCGAGATTGAAAACTCAGGGCTGGGGACAGGAACCTGACATTGCTGCCTCAGACCTGCCTCTGTGTGGGCTTAGCCAAGTTCATGCTAATGTTATTTATGCCCCTTACTCAAAAGGTTAGGATCTCTTGGGTGACATTAAAAACTGACTTGCCATATTCCTGCCTGTGCAATCCCTTATTTTCTGTAGTTTTTGGCTTTCTAGGGTTCTCATCAGGAAGACAATTGCAGTCTGTGGTATGAAATCTACTTTAGGACTTTTTCTTTTACCATCCTTCCTAATATCCCACTCCTGCTTCCTTCTTTAACTGTCCTCTCTGTCATGAGTTCAAGGGTCAGGGAATCTATCCTCATCAACATGGAAACAACAACTACAACTACCAAACAAAATGAAACAAACCAAAAAACCTACCCAAATCCCTTTTTTGTCATTAGGCAACAACTTATTGAGCAACTAGTACATGATCAACATTAATGGCTGGCCTACTTTCCCCCAGGAAAATTCTCTCAAAGTAACAGCTTTCCACACACAGGAATTTATGTGTAGAAGAAACTTTGCTCCATAGTTGGACAACTTCTGGCTGAAGATGAGATGGGCACTAGAACTACCATTTTATCATTAAGTAGGAGAAAGGGATCTTTAGTTCCCAAGGAATCCAGAGCAGATCTTTGGGGGTCTCTGGGCTCATGCTGCCCTCATCCACTAGGGTCCCCAGTGTCTAGCTTCCTGATTTTCTCTCTTATTGGCTATGGCCATGGAGATGCTTCTTGACCTTCTCTCTCATTGGCTATGGCCAGGGAGATGGTTCCTGATCTCCTCTGTCATTGCCTATGCAATGGAGATGCTTCCTGATCTTCTTTCTCATTGGCTATGGCATGAAGATGCTTCCTGGTCTTCTTTCTCATTGGCTATGCCATGGAGATGCTTCTTGATCTTCTCTTTCATTGGCTATGGCCATAGAAATACTGGATCTATTTCCACAGCTTCCTTCTGGCTACTACCAAATCTCCCTGATGGCAGCTGCTGCTCAGCTATGACCCCTCCCAGGTCTCCTCAGCTTGCAGAGCCTTGGGATGTGCTTCCATCCTGGCTCCTTCCCCTCCTCTTCCTTCTGATCTCCTTATCTGCTGGGCATTGGTTTCCCATCTGTATGTCCCTAGATTAATATTTCATTGATCTCCCACATCTACAGACCCACCAGTATATTTGGTTTTGCATCCTGTTGTGTCCCCAATTATTTCATACTGATAAATATCTGTAGTGTTGCTTTAAAAAGTTAAGGTGAGCTTCTTTATCTTACGGTGCTCGTGACCTACCCAGAGAAATCAGATAATCCTAAAGGAAAATTTCATGGGACAATTAAGTACAAAATTTTGGTTTTCTGACTTTAATAAGAGCTTTAAAAAGCAAGAACTTGGTGACAGCTAAAGCAGTAGAGGCATATTCAAGGAGTTGCAAGGAGACAGAGCAGAGGGAAAGGTGTCTGAGAAAGGGAAGAGTAGCATAGAGCAGATATAGAGAGGCAGGAATGGGAATGGTGTGTCGAGGTGTGCGAAGGACTGAATGATTAGAATGGGTGGGAAGACTTGAAGTCACTGGTAAAAGATCAGTGTCTTAGTGCTTTCACCTGGAGATAAAGGTGGCTTTCCTCAGCATACTGCGGGGTACACATTCTTTTAGGGAATTGTCTGTGAAAGTCAGGAGTAAGCAACACCCAAAGCCTTGGGCAGAGGTAGGTTCCTCAGAGACCAAATGGAGAGGTACCCTCCTCCCTTACCTTTTCCAGTTGAATTAACACCTTGCTAAATACATTAGAGAAAATTAAAAAAAAAATAAAAGTGGCAACTCATATATTCAACAGCAGAGAAACATTGAGTAAATTTTGATCCTTCATGTGATGAAATACCAGGCTGCCATAAAAATAAGATTTACCAAAAATTTTTAGAACTGCAGAATGTTTACTATGTTGTATGAAAAAAGGCAGGATATATATATATATATATATATATATATGTACATATACATACATATACACACACACACATATATATACAAGCTGATTTCACCTCTATAAATATTTATATAGACAAGATGTGCAGTAGGATAGATTAAAATGCCTGGGCCTGACTAATTCCTCATGGAGATATAAGAAATTGGGAGAGAAGATCTCAGAAATTGGAGGTGCCTATCTGAGGACACTACAGATTTCAGCTAAGAGGCAGAAAAGGCCAAAGGCCATGGCTCAGGACTCATGCTGACCACCAGCCCCTGGGGTCCAGAGTTGAATGAGAAAGTTTTACTGCACCCTTGGCTAAGGTATGATGATGAAAGCCACTAGTTTTTAGCATACAGGTAGGCAAAATGGAGTTAACTGAAGTATTTGGTTGGAACTGGGAACCCCCTGGGAATGTCTGAATTACTACTTACAAAGGATCGGCCAGGGCTGCTTTGCTTTCTGAAGTGTCACTGTGCAGAGAAGTTTCTGCCAGCAGTCTCAGCCAGCTACAGACGGGCCTGGAGAAGACCTCAGGTTCTGGATGGTCGGCAAGTTCCATAAATCAGTGCTAAGTCATTCACTCAGATGTCTCCATGGTGTTTGCACGTTACTATCCCCGGAATCCAGAGCTTTCATTTACTTCGTGTTCCAGCCCGGGATTTCCCTGCTGTCTGTAATGGGTTTTGTCTGCCAGGGAACTCAGTGTCCCCTGCACTCCTGGTCTGTGAGTGTCAGAAACATCATCATCATTGCTATCATTGCCTTTGTCGACTGCCTACTGTATGTGAGGTGCTTTACAGATATTATTTTTAATCTTCTCAACAATCTTATCAGATAGACATTATTACTCCAATTTTGTGGATGATGGAATTGAGATACAGTGTGGTCACATAACTTGGCCAGAGGCATAAAATTAGTAAGTTCATAACTAGATGTCTACCTTTATTTTTCCCATGATGCATTCTGCTTCTAATTTACCTCTTGGTATAAGAGAGAGACAGAGAGAGGGAGGTTGTTTACTATACTAACTTTTCTCAACAGTGATTTACTTTTGAACTTGAATGTCTCCTAATTTCACACATTTCCTGATATCGGCTTATTTCTCAATGTTTCTCTCCAACACCTTCCAAAACACAATAGATCTTAATTGTCTTGTCAAGAGTAAGTTGTAGCCATGAATGGAAACTAGACTAAAAAATAGTTACAGTTTTCAGGACTAAAATTTGACTAGAAGAACAAGACTTCCATTCTCAGGGTGAAAGAAAAGCTCCTATGCAAGTGGCTTGAGGTTAATGCTGGAGGTGCAACAAATAAGCGAACAAACTGCAATGGTTCCCACGTCCAGGGAAGCCCAACGTATAGACACTATGGTCGTGGTGCCTCCGTGATGTGCAGGTGTGAGCTTGTGGGTCCAGACTTTAAAGAAGTTGCTACCTTTATCCTCGTCTAGGCCAGACCATGAAGTGTCTAGTGATGGTGTATTTTCCTCCTGCCCTCTTCATTTCTTCAGTAGATATACTGTATGCGACCTGGATGCTAAAGCCAGCACCACACTGGGAGCAGCAGTGAATAATGAAAGTGACAAGCATGGTCTTGGCTACCTCTGAGTTTACAGTAGAGTGGGGGGAAACAGACAGACAAGGCAATAAGAAGTAGTGTGATAAGGGTGCTGACACAGGGAACAGAGGGTTCCTGGGGGACAGATTTGGAAGGTCAGCAGAGCTTCCTCAACAAAAGTCCATCTGCCCTGAGACCTGAAGGATAAGTTAGCATTAGCCAGCTGGGCATGGCTGTGTGAAAAACCACAGGGACTGTTCTCTGAAAGGCCGAGAGAGAGGCAAGCTATGCAAAGTTGAGCTGTCTGTCTCATTCCCTTTGTCCCCCTTGTACACGAGCATGGCAGAGTGAGTGCCAGGATTGGTTTTCACCATTTAAATGAAGGACTGTCTGAATTTTCTGAAAATTTCAGAAAAACACCAAGATAAAATTCTCCAGAATAATTATATACTTCAGCTTGGAATTGCTACTTGGGAGGAATAAAGCACCATTTTTTTGGAAAGGGCATAGTGTCCACTGGGGGACAGACAATTTGTGTGCTCAAGATTTTCTCTGTAACTCACTGGGCAGCCCTCCCACTGTGGCCCAACCTCAGCACTCACATTTCTAGGACTTAGTTTTGACAAGAAAATTAAGGGTTAAAATCAATTGTTTTGTGGATGAAGTTGGAGAGAACATTTGAGACATAAGCCAGTGCTAGCACTCACAACATGCTGGTCTGGGTCTAATTCAGGGCTGTGGCGTTGACCTCTGTCATGGAAGATGACTAGAAAAATAGCCACAGGTTGACCTTGATACTAAGAGCGGCACTGACTCAGGGTGGAATCCGACTTAGCTCATGATAGCTGATTTTAGCCACTTAACATCATAAAAACATCGCAGTTCAGGATACATAGCCCTTGAAGATAGCTCCCAAATGTTTGAGCCCTCATCTAATTTCAGGGGCAGTAATAGGATAAGCCTGCCCAACTTGAGATTTTATCAAGGTTTCCAACACACAACGTGTTGTAAAGGTTCTAATTATATGAGGGAGTCAGTATTAACATGAGGCTCAAGGTTAATTGAAAAGTCTTCAAAAACAATGTTTTTAGTGCTTTGCAAATTATACCAGTTCATCATTTATTTAACGAATTTCTTCTTCCTTTACCTCTTTTCCCCTTTCTTCTTTTAATAATAATACATAAAAAATGATCACATATATTGAATACTTAATATCTACTACACATTATAATAAGAGCTAAGGCACTGTCATGTAATTTGCACAACTACCGTGTGGAAAAAATATTATTTTACTGATTTAATAGATGAGGAAACTGGGATTTAGAGAAGGATGCTCTACATGTTCATTACAAATGGACACACACATAGTCACATAAATTCAAAGTGTCTGAATGGGGATTTAGACCAATTTTATCAGAACGCAGGTCTGTATTATTAATAGTTGTAGTTCATCAATGAAAATACACACCCTGACTGTTGTCTGCCAGTTGCCCCCCTCCTACTTTCTGATAGCAAAGCACAGCATGTGGCATATAAAGGGGACATCGGTAAATACTTAGCTGAGTGACCTCCAACAAGCTAAGGAAGGCTCTGTCTAAATTTAGCCCTGTCATGCAAATCGAAGGATTTTGCCCTGCAGCTCATCTAGCCAGCACAGGTCTTCTGCCTGTCCAAGGCCTGGACACCCGCAGCCGAGCTCGCCTTCTCATTGTGACAATAGAAAGCAGGGAAAGGAAAGTCATAAATTAGGCCAGGGGAAGGAGGCAGAGGAAAATAGATACAGACTGCTGACAAGATTAATATGCAGTTGACGGGGAGCGCTTTCACACCAGAGCGCCAACAAATAAACACAATTCAGAAAGCTCATCTCTGCCTTACCAGAGGAGGCCGATTCTGGAGCCAAAAAAAAAAAAAAAAAAGCAGTGAATGAGAAAGAGAAAGAAAAAGAGGGGCCGTGTCTGCGTGGCCCTTGATTGGCAGGAGTTCTCTGTCAGGATCTGATAGGTGGAGGATGGCATGAGCAGCAGTTCTGCTGAGTTATCATTGTCTGATCCAAATCAGGGACAGAAACAGGCACTGCGGGGGAGGTGGGCTCTGAGGATGCTGAGAGAAAGCTGAAATCAGTCTTCCTTGGGCATGGGCATGGCTCGCCTGGTGCCACCAGCTAAGGGAGGTGTCATCTTCTGAGGGGGCCAGCAGGCCTGCCTGGCCCTTCCTGTGCCCTGCTGGAATAGGCTTCAGCTAAATATGTCTCAGACAAGTACCTATTCTTCTATTGTTTTTATTAGTTTAAATCATATAAAATTGTCATTTTTGTAGGTCAAAAATGGTTTATTATTGGCAATTGCATATGGTTTTTAAGATAGTTGTAAGGGCTGAGACAGTTTTTAAACCCAGGAATTGATTCCAAAATTGAAGCTCTTAACCATTGTGCTATACTGTTTCACCAAGGACTCCCCATTGCCCAGAGCATAAATTCATAGTTCAAGCTTGGCCTGAATGAGTTTTCCAGGTCCAAATTCCGCCTAGCTAGCTAGTTTCTCTCTGCACAGCAATACTAAATTCTGCTTGTGGCTATTCAACCATTATTTTAGGTTATTGATCTTTGACAACTGCTACTCTTTCCTCTTCCTGAAATACACCTACTTCGTATATCCTGGGTGTATCATTCCATCCTTCGGGCTTTGGCTATCACAGCACTCATCACGCTAGATTGGAAATTGCCTGATGGAGGAAACCCTGGTTTTGTGCCCAATTGCTTAACAATCAGTTGAATGCCTGGGAAATAAAAGGATGGATGGATGGAAGAAAAATTACATGAATCAATACCCCGGTCCTTCTACACACCCATCCTGTGCCTGACTTGCCACTCTAAATTATTCCCTGTTGTAACATACAGATGTCTGGTTTCAGAACAATTTCTTGAACTTTGGCTAGAGCCCTCCTACAAAGTTTAGCAATACACTGTATGTAAAGCAATGGTGCAAGTTACAAAATTCCAGAATATTCTATGTACTCTGAGGAACTAGTTCAGCAAGTTTCTCACTTTTTGTCTTCTTTTTCTCTTGTGGGGCCAGGCTTCCATTGCAAGAATTTTCCAGAAGTACCACTAGTGAAAACAAATAAAGTCTTTGGGAAGCAGTTATCAGAGCTAGTTACAGATTCAGGTGTTGTTTATTAATGTTAGAACAGTTATTGCTGGTGCCTGGTGAAGCTCAAATTAGTTTATTAGCTTTACTTAGTTGGGTTTATATCACATTTTTCCCTTGAAGAGAACATTACAGAAGAATATGACTTCTTAGCAGTTAATCATTTCTAAGGATCAAATTTGTTTCCTCCTTTTTCTGCTGTTGACATAGGTCTGTTCTGTGTAGACAGAAGATTTTGTAAACTACATGTGTTGTAAAAACATGCATTGGGACTGGGCACAGGAGGTGTTACTGAGCTCTGTGACAGTAGAAGCCCTTGATCAGATGTTGGATATTATCTGTCAGAGATATTGGGATCAGCACTTCTGGACTAAAACACTCCGAAGGCCCTTCCAACTCTGAGATTGTATGATTCTACAATTATAAGTTCTGATCCTATTCATATTTGTTGTTGGATTAGTGTATAATATGGAACATAAATATATATGTATATCCCTTTGGAAAGAATCATACTTGCAGCTGTTTATAAACTATTTTAATCATAACAATCTATTATGAATATATTCCCTTGTCAATTTATTTTCATATAATTTTGTTTTCTAATGGATTTAGAGTACTGAATTCCAATGTGTTCTGTACTTTACTTAACGTATACCTTGATTTTTAACAGGAAATTTTCCTCCTGATTTTTGATAATTATAAAGATGAATAACGCTACCTAATTTTTTGTGAATATCCTTACTTATTTTATTTAGATAAATTGCTAAGTCCAGGAGGGTCAGAGTTTTCAGGATTTTGATGACTATTGAGAAATTGCTTTTTTAAAAGACTGTGTCTTTTATATGCTACCAGTAGTTATGCCATGACTTTGAAAGTCTTTTTTGGCTTACAACTCTCTGGATATAAATCTGCCACCTGAAAAATTCTAGGAGGTTGGAGTTGCCAATGTTAAACCCTTTCTAGCTCATCTCCTGCTCCCACAGTGGAAGACACTTAAATAAAGGCAAAAATAAATCCATTAAATGCATGGACTTAGGAGTTAGGATTTGGTTCCAATTCTGACTTTTAGTCTATTAGCTCAGAAATTATGGACAAGTTACTTAACTTCTCTAAACTGGTTTCCTCATATGTAAAACTACTGAATCTACTCCACAAAGGTTTGCTTTTGTCATTTTCTTGATGTGTGTTTTATTTATTGTGTATGCATGTTTAAGAAGATGATTTATAGAAAGGGCTTGACAGAGCACAGAACACTGCCTTTTAACTATTGGCCGATATTTTTACTATACTGTCTAGTGACAGCTCTTTTTCCTAACGGGGAAAGAAGCAAGAGGTGGAGCAAATTGAAGGAAAAGAGAGAGAAAGGGGAAGAACTCAGACTGTTCCCGAAAGGAATTTTTAGGGTGGGGAAACATATCTTTATGTTGATGGGTAACTTCTACCCTTTGAGCTCTACCTTTCCCTTTAGAATCTGCAGCAGCTGGGGAAGGCCCTCCACCTGCCAGCATTGCTTAGGGTTCACTGGTCTTGTGAGCTTTCTACTTTTCACCTCTTCATGCTCGGAAGGCGGCTCTGCTGACCTTGAGGGTCCAGGACACAGTGTTGATCCCAGGAAAGACAGTAATAGTTTTGTTGACAGATACTTTTCAACAGCTGTACGGTATCTGGGAGGCTGACAGAAGAAGAGGTGGGAGGAGAATGACTCAGGATTAACCCATTCTTGGTCTCAACAGTATTCCCTTTGTTAGAAACCCTTGTATTGATAGAATCCTGCTGGCCTTTTAGAGCTGGCTTTTTCTTTTTCTTTTTAGCAGGCCCTCCTCATTTTCTTACAAAAGTAAAGTAACACTTAAGGTTCAGAAACACAAAATGTATACAAAATGTAAAAGCATTTCAAAGCCTACATAGTGTTTGGGAGAATATAGAGTAAGTGGCCACCTTGAAAATGAGATTGGGTCCAAAGTCTCCTGAGAATCGATCATTTTGCACCTTTAAGGGCAGATTAGACCTGCTGAAGTTGAGATATGGGTCCCCAAATTTGGAAGAAAGTACAAAATTTATTTTGTTAAGTTTATTCCACATTGCATAGTGGATGCTGCTCACATGTGGTTTTTATAGTTATTTTTCTATTTATTAATCATAATGTACATGGTATTGTAGCCAAAACCTCTTTAAAAAAATATTAAAGTGCTTTAAATGCATGACATTTTAAGTGCTAATCCAGTGGGGCCTGGTGGTAAGGGATAAGAGGAACAACCACTTGCAAACTGACTCTGGTCTCAGAATTTGCCTTTTGGTTTTATTATATTTTAAGAACAAATATATCAGGAATCCCTGAGTCAGTGTAATAAGCAAGACACATAATAAAGGGACTTGAGAGGAAAGTATTTCATTAGTGTACTTCATAGCAAAAGTCGACATGGGTGAAACTGTGATTACGTTCACTTTGTTTATATATATGTTATTCATAAGAATTTATAGAAATGCATTCTAGGGAATATTAATCACTAATCAGCTGCTAGGATTCCTGCACCAGAGAAACTCCTGTGCAGTGAAGGAGTCCACTTTGTTTAGAATTAGCTGTAGAACAAGGTGGAATGTCACAATTGTCAAATAAATAAAGTGTAACCGGCAGTGTTAGGAAATCAAGATTGCAAAGAAGGAACATTATTACAGTGCTGGTTTTGTTGTTAGATTTGGATTTGATTCCACATTCTGTCCCTTCGTAGCAGGGTGAACTTACTACATTTAACGTCTCTGGGCTTTATTTCCCTTTATCTGGAAAATGGGCATACCTAATTTGTGAAACAAATGTGTATGTGTAAATGTGTATGTGTAAAACTTTTAGTAGAGCCCATAGCATAGAGTAAATACTCAATAAATAGTAGAAGTAAAAATTAGAAGATAAACTAATAAAAAACAATAAAACCAACTAACAATAAACTCTTACCTTCTTAAGAAGTTTTTCAATTTTACTATTTTAAAAATTAGTAAAAATTGAAGATAAAATAAAAGGAGGAGATGGTATTGAGGTTCTTGGTGGAATAATGTGTAAGGCCTTGGAAGAAGTGAAATTTGAGCTGGGTTAGGTATGGGGAGTGGGCATTCCAGGCAGAGAGGGTGGCTTTATCAATGATGTGGAGTGGGTGGGAGAGTGCTGAGCATTTTCAGAAATTAAGGCTTAGACTACAGGGGTGAAAAGGAGGATACATGCGTTGTCCTCCAAGCAAAACTTCTCCAATAATACTCCAACTGATTTGGTCATTGTAAGATAGAAAGTTAGTCTAGGGATAGCTGATGAAAAACTTCTTAACTTAAGGAGGTAAGAGTTTATTGGGTTAGCAAAGGGAAGCCCATCTGTGCCCTAGAGGGTTACGCTAGTGGCATGGAGGCAGGATCATGGGTAGAGGAAATAAAGCAAAGGTAGAATTTCAAACATTTAGGAAAAAGGTAAGTCTAAGGCTCTTGCTATTACAACAGAATAGTAAGTATCATATGTTTCTTGAAAGGATCTTTTTTGAAAATAAGTTAATAGGTTTTTGTGCAATTGCTGTTTATTCTGATAGGATCAGCCTTTCCTCCAAGGCTAAGATGAGTTCCTCCTTCTTCCCATAGATAATTCCCTGTTTCAATTCTTGCTTTGTAACTTTTCTGTCCTGAGACCAATACCAAGAAGCAGACTCTAGGTCACTGGCTCCTGAGCCTGTCTGTACCTCAGTGTGGCTTGTTAGAAATACAGGAGACTGCAACTTCTGATATGGTAGGTCTGAAATGAATGCAGGAAATAGTTCTTTTTTGCAAGTTCCCCAGGTGATTCTATTTTCAGCTGCATTTGAGAAGCATTGTGTTATATTTTAAACTTGCTGAGCAAGTCTGTGTCTTACTCATTTTTGAGTCTATGGGGCCTATTATTTGGGCCAAAATAGATGTCCATGAGTATTTAGTACATAGAACTAAAATGTGATAACAAGAGGAGAGAGAAATGCCAAGCTTTAAGAAAATAATAGCTGCAACCCAGGGCAATGTTTGAAAAGAATAATTTTTGAGTCTGTTCTGGCAGGGGGCAGGGCTAGAAGCCTAGCTTAGCGGGTCCCTTGATTGATTGCCCTGTAACTTGAGGCCCAATTTTGACCTGAGGGTCAGAGCATTGGGTTTACCAACTTGCAAATGATTAAAATACTGTTCAGGAGAATGCAAGCATTATCAGAGAACTCCATTTTTACTAGCCAGAAGGTTAGAGCCTGATTTCCTAAGTTAGTGTATCCTTATTAGTAATCAAAGAAATGCAAGTGAAAACAAGAATACTTTTAAGTTAGTAAAACAAAATTTTAAATGTTAAGAACTTTGGGCTATTAACATGGTGGCAAAATTACAATGACCCAATTGTAAGATTGAGGGCAATTTTGTATTTTATACCAAGCTCACTGAATAGTTCATTTCATTTAACCCGGTAATTTCATGCTTATGAATATATCCTAAAATTTATCCAAAATACAAAGAAAGGCAGTTTCACAAAGATGTTAATGACAGAGTAGCTTGTATATTTGAAGCAACTGGAAGTCCTCCAGGAAAAGAATAGTCACATCCATACACTGATGGGATTTTAGATAGCCCTTAAAAACGGTAGCTGTGAGGTTTGGGTACCATTTGAAGAAAAAGCTTATGATATAATGTGAGTGAAGTGACAGAAAATGTAAATGGGATGTGAAATGAAAATTTTTATGTTCATTAGAATCAAAACTATATAAATAATAAGTGGATTTTTAAAAGGCTCGATGGACATCCACCTCTTGCATGTGGTGGTATCTTTTTCCTAAAGTTTGTGAGTGGAGTTTATGGTATTTTCATATCTGAAAATTTATTTCATTTTTTATTTTTTTGAGACAGAGTCCCCCTTGGTCTCTCTGGACAGAGCGCTGTGGCATGATCAGAGCTCATAGCAACCTCAAACTCCTGGGCTCAGGTGATCCTCCTGTCTCAGCCTCCTGAGAAGCTGGGTCTACAGGTGCCCACCACCGCGCCCAGGTAGTTTCTCTATTTTTTTTTTTTTTTTTGAGACAGAGTCTCACTTTTGCCCTTGGTAGAGTGCCATGGTGTTACACAGCTCACAGCAACCTCCAACTCCTGGGCTTAGGTGATTCTCTTGCCTCAGCCTCCCATGTAGCTGGGACTACAGGCGCCCGCCACAATGCCCAGCTATTTTTTTGTTGCAGTTTGGCTGGGGCCAGGTTTGAACCCGCCACACTCAGTATATGAGGCTGGCACCCTACCCACTGAGCAACAGGCGCTGCCCTAGTTTCTCTATTTTTAGTAGAGATGGGGTCTTGCTCTTACTCAGGCTGGCATGGAACTAAGAGTTCCAGGCAATGCACCTCCTAGACTTCTGAGAGCTCTAGGATTATAGGGGTGAGCCAGCGTGCCAGATCCAGATCTAGAAACTTAAAAGTAATTAACATATACGTATGCTCACAAGCACACAGTGAAGTAGGTGATTAGGTCATAGTGACCCAACGAGCCAGTAGAAAAATTGAGGCAAAAATGTAGACATGTCTGCAGAATACAATCCCTCTTCCTCATCTTTCAGGGACCACCCTACTATTTTGTCAAAGATAGTATTTGGGTTTTGTTGTGCAAACTCCTTTGGTATTTAAAAATAAATCTAACCCCCCCAAACCAAATTAACAGAAAATAATTCCCCCAGACAACCTTGTTTTATCTCCCTACTGTTTTCTACAGTGTTCTATCAGGAGTGTTCTTTTTCTCTGTTTGCGTTTTGAAAATCCATTTTCTGCCTTACTTGAAACGATTCGTCTGTATCAGGCAGATTACTTTCTAGATGGTGGTGGGCTTTGTAGAGATACCTAAGAGAAGGAAGCGTATGGGGCATGTGTGCAATGTTAAATAAGGTCATGCTTGCTGTTGGTGGTGATCTCTCCCACATGACAGGGTGCTATTTTTAACTGAGACAATTGCTGAATGACTCAGGAAGATCTTCCAAAGCCAAGTGGGCAGCTTGGAGAAATAGAACTTGCTATTAACTGAGGAGAAAATAACTAATGCAGTCGGCTGAAACCGCCCATTTTCTGCTTCCAGTATATCTGGCAACCAAATAGTGCTACAATAACCCCACTTTTAAAAGCCTCACTCCGGTACAGATATAGGTATGCTGTCGGTTAGAAATTTTCTTCCCTCCTTGTTCAGAAAATAACTTTGTGGGAAAATAATGTCGGAAAATGTTGAACAGTGAATACTCCTCCTACATGCTCACAAGATAAATTTGTACAATAAAGACTGTTTTCAAATGGATTTCACAAAGCCTGCTTATTTTTATGGAGGTCAAATGGGGGTAGGGAAGCAAAGTTTATATAATGAATGCTCCGTGAAACACACTTTAGGATATGATGATCTAGTCTGATACTCTCATTTTACAAATGAGAAAAATGGGAGTTGTAAATCTTGGGAGGTTTAATAAACTGCCAAAGTACACCCAGCTGGTGAATGCAAGACCCCATCTCTGGCATGTTCCCCAACGTCAGATTGTATAATATCTAACCCTCAAAGTTGTACAGAGTCTACAACTGATCAGTCAATTAATATGGTTCCTGTTATTTTTGTATTTTATTTTCTAGTTAAAAATCATTAATCGTATAGAGTTCTCAAATAGCTTATATGTCACAAACATATCTGTTATTCTCTGAATGGGAAGTGCTTTATAGAGACAGGTCATTTTATTATTACAAAGGTCCTATTTCTGGCAAATTATAAAACCAGAACTTGAGGCAGAGTTTTAACTGCCACATGACACTGCCTTTCTGGACTGATTTTGAGAGGAGTGAACCCCATTGTGGGAATAAGAGAATTTCAGGCTAGGGTTGGCCACTGGAGGAGGCCCATCTCTCTGAAGGCTAAGTGACAGTGATCCTAAGGAGGAAGAAGGAAACAGGGCCCTGCTCCCTGCTGCAGTAATGGTGATCATGGTATGGTTAACTTTGGAAAGCACTCTACCTTGTGTATCTGAACTGACTGCTTTAAATAGCTAAGGCACCTCCGGAGAGATAGCTGCAAGATCCCTTGTCTAGAAAATTCTCTTTTTCTATACCCATTAAATCCATATTGTGCCTCTTTTTCTTCAAAAATCTCTAGCAGCATGGGAGAGCACGTGGGTCTGAGGGGTGTAGTTGAAAATAAGCAGCACATTAAGTTCATGTTGCTTTGTTTTGGTAAGAGACAGACTCAAGGGCAAGCTCAATGGCACAGTGTTCCAGCAAAGGGTTTGGGTAGAGGTTTAGAAAAGGTCACTTGCCTTTCTTTCAGAGAGAAAAAAAAAAGGCTGAAAAACAGGTCAATAACTCTAGTTGTAAGAAAAGCGGCTGCTTCCAGGCAGTGAGTAGTAAGGACTGGGGTATGTGGGGGCGGGGAGTACTCTTAATTTAGGTCTAAAGTCATCATTATGTATTAAGTGCCTGTAGACTTTTGTCTAAATTTTAATAAGCTACCTATATGTTTGGCTGGGTTGATTGAATCCACCTGAATAATTTCCTGCCCATTTCAGCAGCATTAATCATATGTACTGTTTCCTGACACTTTTACTAATGTGCTATAGGACATGAACAAAAGCCATAGTTTTATTCTTTTTGCTGTGCCTGAAGTCCCCATATGAATGATTGGCACTTGAACTAGGGAGAGCATATGCATTTCCATTTTAAATGGCCAGGACATGTAGGTGAACTCTGCTGTGAAGCATGTTGGGAAAAGGATTAATTGCATAATCTAATTAAATGAAAGTAATCAAAAGATGTCTCAGGTAGTCCTCATGAAAACACGATGAGGTCACAGTGCTGAGCATTTTACAGATGATGAAGAAACAGATAAATCTCAAAGAGAGATTACATGAATTTTCTCAAGGTCACATAAATGATAATGGTGCCTTCCAAATTCAAGTTGAGATCTGAATTCTTTCTAATATATCTAGCTTTGTAAAAGCAAATCTCTCCTGATTATGCTTTTATTTTTCTGTGCAGATTCTATAACCACTTTAGAATCAATTGAATTGGAAATACATTGCAAATAATCTTTGATACTTGTCATGCAGTGGATTATTTTATATTTATAGAATAAAACTGCCCATTACTGACTTCATTAATAGAAATGTATGGCACAAAAATTTTCGGCATGGATAAAATTCTAGATTCCTCACCCCAATATGAAGGTATAATACTAGCTCAGAACTTGATAGCCTTTAAAAGTCACAGAGAGACCTTTGCTTCCATTTGCAAAGTTAGGATAACATTATTTGATCCTATTCGTGACGTGCATAGCCAGGGATGTTATGAAAGCACTTTGGGGTCACATGAAAACAAAACAAACCTGTTGTGGTAAAAAGCATCCATGACTTTGTCAAGGGACCAGTTTTTGCAGATTTCCCAACCTGGTAAAAGTCTCAGGAGTCATGAAAAAATGCATATAAAAAAAGGGATTAACATTTTGAATGTGCCTGTAGAAATACTTCATATGGGAAAAGGTCTTAGTGGTTTTATTGTACTGAATAAAGCCAAAGAAGGATTATTTTTACATAAAACCCCTCACCTAACTAGGACCACCTGGTGTACATTGTGTCACATAAACCAGTGATGTCCCAAATCCCTTTCCAAAACAAAAGTCACATTGCTAAGGCTGGCTGAGTTCTCATGAGAAGGCACAGTCAGTTCTCCTTTCAGGCTCTAGGGGGCTGCATGCTGCAATCTTTAAAACGCGCACGCTCAGCCTCTGGTTGGCCCACTAGCTTTCCCATTATCATTCTTTCCTTTTCTCTGACTCTCAAAGTGATCATTTAAATATCTTCCCAACGTGCCGAGCCTGTCCAGGAACAGTCTCTACCCATGTTAACACCTATCGTGTGTAACTGGTGAAAGGGCTTCGATTTTAATGAAGGACTTGTGCTAGCTACTGTGAATTTCTTGTTAGAAAGTGCCACGAGCATTATTAGCAGTGACAAATTAGAGGTTTTTCTGAGGTTACTTTAAACAAACAGAATACTGTACTTATCTAGATACTTAAAGCAGTTTGATAATTTCTTAGTATCCTTTGTACATTTGGTAAAACTATTGTACTCTCAGGAAACATGTACATACGTACACATTTTCTGGCGGTCCTAGACTTTCAAAACCTATCACACCATTAACTACTGAGACCACGTATTTCACAATGTTTATTTGCACACACAACAGCAATGCTCATCTGCAATACTATCAAAATAAAATTTAAAAACCTAACATTAATGCATATTACAACTGATGGGTGGTGAAATAGTCCACCTCAAAAATCTAAGTTTTTCTATTTTTTAAAAATAGGGCAAACTAACTTCTGATTTATGATAGATTTTACATATTTTTAGAGTCTCCTATAAATCTGTTTCCTCTGTGTGTGTATGTCTAGTTGTGGGTGTGGTTGCATGTGTATAAGTAGGTGTACGTAGATTCACCAATTGTTATTTCATCATATTTATGTATCATATCTATTACATGTATATTCTAACTACTTATGACTAGCATAACTAACATTTATGCATATTATACGTGGTATCATGTGGTGAAACAGTCAACTTCAAAACTGTAAACACTTCTTTCCTAAATACTTTAAATTCTATCTTTTGAGCAAATGACACACTTCTGTATAATCTGAATATCATTATCATATACAAGAAATGTACCATATTCAAATTTCTCCAATTATCTCAAGGATGCTTTCTGTAAGTATTTTTCTGATTACAGAATCCAGTCAAGGATAACATACTGCATTTAGTTGTCTTATCTTTTTAGTTTCTTTTAATTTTTATTTTAGAAGAATTCCCTGATGGCTTTTATTTGTCTTTCAGAACACTGACATTTTTGGAGAGTCCAGACAAGCTGTCTTGTAGAAAGTTCCACAATTTCCTTACGATTTGGTTCAGGTTAAACCTCTTTGGCAAGAATACCCTGTAACTGATGTAGGAACTTGCTTTTAAGCAGAGCTCTTGCTGTTTTTTGGAGCACTCAACAGTGAACATACTATCAAGTTTTGCATCCTTTATGCACTTTTGAATTAAGACAATATTAATCACACATAAGATCTCTACCCCCACCCCACACGTATATACAGAGAACACACTTAGAAATCAGATTTTAAAAAATGTATCTATTTGCAAGGCTGGCCATGGATCCCATGAGGATGTTTTGGAAGGAGACACCAATCATTATTTCACTGCCCCCAGCCTGGGATGGTTTTTATTAAGGGGAAAGAGTTCCGGAAGAATATTATGGTGTCTGCAGGCCTATGGACCTTGGTGATAGGAAACCTGAAATCTGTAATGGGACAATGTCAGCAGAGCAGAACCTGGTCAAAAGAAAGAAAAAGGCAGGAAGCCAGGAAGATGCTGAGAGATGGGATATGGACCAGGGTGGATTGATAGAAGTCTTCAAACTCCATGAATCCTAGATGCTGTGTTGGGTAAACTTTTGGTAGTTTACTAGGGTTTGCCCTTGGCAAACTATATCTTTTTGTTTCTATGAAATAAAAATAGGAAGACATGTCTTGAAAAACCTTTTGGACAAGAAACAGCACTGAGAAAAACAATATTTTGATGAGTTAGTGCTAAATGAATTAGAAACATGTGGACTGAATTTCCCTTGAAATACAAATGGATTGAATAATTAATGGAAAAAGCACTTGGCAAAATGTACTTGAGGTTTTTATTGAACCCAAACCAAAACATTTGAAAATATTTTGAAATATGTGAAAAGCATAATATACATCTGGATTTGTCCAGCCCTAGTAAGAATACAGGAAACATTATTTTTATTTAACATTTATATGATAGCTGCAGTGTATCTCAATCCTAAGGTATTTCTTACAATAGCCCTGTGGTCTAAGTCATAAGTATTATTTTCATTAGGGTCAAGAAATTTACCAGCACTTGCTCAGTGGGCTTCAGGCAGAGGTTTTATTGATTTGTGTTCTTTAGAGGTTTTTGTTGGTTGGAACATTGGACCAATAGACACAAACTTGGGCCCAAGTCTTGGTTTTGATTCTTACCGGACAATCACATTGTATATCTTTTTTGTAGATTTTATCATTTTGTTGTTTCTTCTTTTTCCTTACTATTATATTTTGATTTAAACACAATCTTGGCCAGATATTGCTATTACTATACCAGATTTCTTTTGTCACTATTTACCCAATACATATGTGGTAGGCAGAATGATGACTTCTCAAAAGTGTCTTGTGAATATGTTAAGTTGCATGGCTAAGGGAAATTAAAGTGACAGATAGAAGTAAGGATGCTCTTTAAAATAGAGAGATTATCCCAGGAAATGCAAGACCCTGATAAATAAAAGAGGGAAGCAGAAGAAGAGAGTCAGAAAAATAGATGTAATGACAGAAGCAATTTATTTGAACATGAGGAAATGAGGATCACAAGCCAAGGAATTTGGGGAGCTGGAAGAGGTCAGGAGCTTAGAAAGGAAGGCAGTCTTGCTGATGCCTTGATTTTAGTTCAATGAGACCCACTTTGGGCTTCCTTCAACCTGAGGAACTATAAGATAGTAAGTGTGTTTTCTTTTTAGCTGCTGAAATGTATGGTAATTAGTTATAGGGGCAAAACCAAAAAACCCCAAAATCCCAATATGTACTATTCTTGCATCTTAACTATGCCCCTTGCAAACCACATTTAGCTAGTTTCTTAAAATCGGCTTCACTACTTTCTTTTAGTAGATATGTAATCCATTCACATTTCTGTGATTCTTTTTTTTTTTTTTTTTTGGGTTTTTGGGTTTTTTTTTTTTGTGGAGACAGAGTCTCACTCTATCGCACTCGGTGGAGTGCTGTGGAGTCACAGCTCACAGCAACCTCCAGCTCTTGGGCTCAAGCGATTCTCTTGCCTCAGCCTCCCAAGTAGCTGGGACTACAGGCG
>CAUYON010179676.1:0-29783 GCA_963573935.1 Arctocebus calabarensis
GTACTGTTACAGATAGCCTTCATGGCATTTTCTTGATCACTATATAAAGGCATTGATACTCTACCTTTAATAAGTTTCACCAGTACCCTGCTAAGATGCACCGTTTTGGGCTAGGGCTGGGTTTGAACCCACCACCTCCGGCATATGGGGCTGGTGCCCTACTCCTTGAGCCACAGGCGCCACCCTTAATTGACTATTTCTTAACTCAGTGAAAAATGTATGGACCTGTTATGACAAACCAAGTGTTGCAGGTGGGAATACTATCTTTCAGAAGAGAGACATGAAAAAGTCTGTTAACCTGATTGCTTCTATTTTTCTGCCTCATTCCACCCTCATACCCAAACTACGGTTCACCCATTTCTATTTTTTTTAATTTTCTTTTGTTAAGACTTATTTTTTTTATTAAGTCTAGTCCGCCCTCTTTACTTTTCCTTATATGTCTACCTCAGGTCTCAGCTTTTTTAGTTAGTTGGTGAAATCACTCACTAGCCTTCAATTTTAATAGACTGAATATACCAACAGCCAAATCACATATAAGAGTGGAATTTTGGCCAGCCACGATGGCTTACATCTGTAATCCCAACACTCTGAGAGACCCAGGTGGGAGGATCACTTGAGGTCCAGAGTTCAAGACCAGCCTGAGTGAGATTCCATCTCCACTAAAAATAGAAAGATTAGCCAGATATAGTGGGGCACAACTATATCCCAGCTATTTAGGCTGAGCAGGAGGCTCTCTTGAGCTCAGGAGTGTGAGGTTGCTGTGAGCTACACATGATGACACCACTGCACTCAGCCCAGGAGAGAGAAAGAGCAAGAAGAGAGACAGAGAACATGCACACAGGAGAGAGACTTTGTTTAAAAAAATTCTGATCCACAACCTCCTATGACCAGTCCAGGAAGTCAAAGCACAACCTCTTTGGCAATTAGCTCTCAGGGGTCAAGACCTGATTGACAACAGACAACTTCCCTAATTTTTAGCCCCACCCCACCCTGTTTCCAACTTAGGACCAACTGAAGAAAGCCCAATAAATACCCTCCTCTGACCATGCTACAAGAAGTTGGCTGCCTCCAATCAGGGCAGAACCGAAGTCTTCCTTTTCTCCTCCTTTAAAGCTTTCCTCTCTCTCTTCCTGCCTTTGAGTTTCTGCCAAACATAAATAATGGTAGCTGACTTCCTTTCTATGGAAGCTTTGAGTTAATACCCTCTTCTGTTCTCCTTTGGGTACACTTCTTTTATTCCTACAATTTTTTTTATTCCATGAACCTTCCGGTTATAAATTTTTTTTAATAAATCCCACGGTCTTAGTTTTTCTGGAGTAATCAACTCTCTGTAGCTTCTGACTTGAATGCTCTATCCAGATGCAAGCTATCTTTTGGAAAGCTTTAGAGGGTACTTATTTTTTCCCTATATATGTTTTATTTGACTAAACATGAACTATTCTTTAAACTCCATGTGTATCAAGTGTGGGTCCTAAACTGAGTAAATAAAATCATGAATTTGTTTCCATAAGCATAATAAGACATTTAACAATCCTTGTCATATTCGTTGATGAACATATTCTGTAAAGTCATTTGGTCCTGAGCCCAAAAGAAACTATAAAATATAATAAGTCTTTTGTCTCAATATCGTTATGTAAACCCTCAAAGGTTTCTAGTAGTTTGGTACTTTCTATTCCATTCACGTTTTTATTGAAATAAAATATAAAAGAAACTAACCTTGTATATGCATATTAGAACTTCTAACAGGTAAGTTTCCATGGATACTTTTGTTGCAGCTGGAGTGTTTGTGTGTGGAGAAAGGCATTCATTTCGATTTCTAAGAGATTCTGTTCTGATAAAGGACTCCTGCCAATCATTCCCCAAGCCTTGAGTTTCTAAAAGAATGAAAATAATATATATCATGTATGTTATGTTGTAAGTCGGGAGATAGTTTTATCTAAATCACCTTCTCAATCATTGACTTATTTTATAATACTATAGTTCTGCCTTGAAATTTTGTTCAAGCTTGAAAAATCTGTGAAGATTTGTAAGAAAAATTTAATGAATTTAAAGTATTGCTTTCTGTACCTGTACAAATGCTATTTTTTCTCTTTTTTGTCATCTTTCAGGTAATTTAAATTAGCCAATTACTAATGCTAGAATAAAGGCTTACCTTCCATTAAAATAGCTTTTGGAGAGGTTTTATCTTGAATTTAACCTTGAAAAAATTTCAGGTATCTTCAACTGACTCTTATTTCTTGACATACCACCCAAATTAAATTTTCTTCAAGTTTTCATTGTATTTTTTTGAGAAATATGTCAAATAAGACGCAAAATTTCAGGCCAAGAATCTGTTAGGGGAAATGTTAAGCCATAGAGTTTTATCAGGATCTGGCTGAAGTTCTTGGTTTTTTAATGAGGAAGTGTATTCTAAACATGTTTTTAACATAACACTGTTTTACACTGATAGATTCCTCAGTGTAAAAATCCCTCAGCAATTATAAAATTTGAGCATATCCATAGCATTTTTTATACAAATGATCTAAATCATCATTTGATCTTATTCTGATTTAAGAGTTAGAATAAGATCATATACTAAGAGTTATACATACAACTTGTACATGTAAGTATAGCTTACATATACCAAGAGCTAACATTCAAATATGTTCTAATTTTACTGGTCAGCATGGGTTCCGGATAGCACTAAAGTGTAAGTCCTGGTCATAATGGTAAGCAAAGAAACAGTTAAAATATCACTCAACTTCTAAATTGTTTATAATAAATTTTGAGAACAAGACTTTCATGATTTATGTTTTTATGTTCATAGATGCTACTGCTTTTTCATTGAGGGCAACAATGTCATAGAACATTACAATATAAAATAAATAAGTATCCAAAATGTAAATTGATATGAGCAGAGACATAGAAGTGCAAACTGTATTTAGCCAAACCTTGGTGCAATTAAGATAACATTGTAATGATTACAAAGGATACTTTTTTGGCCCATGATTGCTTAAAACATAATTCACTATGGTATTGTGTACTACAAGAAAGGCACCTCCTTTTAAAAGCTATTTTAAATAACTAGTATTTCATAAGATGTCTCCAGTATGTTACTATACACAGATTACTATAGTACCGTATTTATTCTTAGCTTAAAATTATATAAACTTCTGACTTCTTTTGGTAGTATAGAGTATTTTATTTTTTTATCTTCTTCTTCTTCCATGTTGGCTATTTAATATTTTTCAAAGGTCTTCATGGATCACGTTCTTGCTTTTATAATTCTTCCTTAACAAATTACCTGCTCTAACAGCTTAAACCACAACCCATTCACCTCCCAAATCTATATCCCCTATCCAGATTTCCAAATACTATTTGCTACCCAGATCTCTCTCCCAAGTTTCTGCTGTAAATATCTAACTGAATGCTTGAGCATCCTGTCTGGATATGCATCTTGAACCAAACATGTTTCTTTCAAACTCATCAGCTTCCCCCCAAATCTATTCTTTCAAGACCTGGACCTGGCCATAATGCAGCCTACAGCCTCTAGTCACTAAACAGTGAGAAGTCTCCTGAGTGCCATGTCCCAAGGTCCCATCCAACGTGCCCCTCTCCTCCAACCTTATTAATGCTGCCTTAATTCACACACTCATCATCTCTTTTCTGAATTATGTGAACAACTCCTAATGCATTTCTTGGGCTTCAGGATTGCCTTCCAGGACCCATTCACTGCAGCCAGAATAATATTTCTGTAGCATGAACTAATCAAGTTAGGCTTTTTTCTTAAAAATCTTTCACTTTGAATAGCGTGTAGTAGCTCACATCTGTAATCCAGGTTCTTTGGGAGGCCAAGGCAGGAAGATCGCTTGAGGTGAAGAGTTCCAAAACAGCCTGAACATCATAATAAGCCTCTGTCCCTAAAAAAATTTAAAAATTAGCTGGGTGTGGTGGCACAAACCTGTATCTCTGACTACTTGGGAGGCTGAGTCAGGAGGATTGCTTGAGCCCAGGAGTTTTAAATTATGGTTAGTTCTAATATCACTGGACTTCAGCCTAGGCAATGGAGTGAGACCCTATCAATCAATCAATCAATAAATAATCGTTCACTTTGCTCTGCAGGACAAACACCAAATTCCTTAAAATGTTATATGGAGTCCATTATGGTATGGTCACAGTGGTGCCATCTTTTGAAATTTAATCACCAGGAAAATCCTTCCACATATAAGATGCTCTTGGATGATTCCACACTTTAGCACATTCTATTTCTTTGCCTGGAACATCCTTCCAACTCACCTCGCCCTCTTCCCACTCCCCAATATCTGTCCAGCACATTCCTTTTAATCACTAAGAGAAAATGTGAACATCACCTCTTTCATGAGGAAAACAGGACTCCCTGCAGCTACTCCCATGCCCCCAACAGAGTAAGGAATACGTCACTGTGTACTTTAATATTCTGTCCAAATTCCCCTGGGTGTACCCTTGTTGGATTGCAAGAATTTTCTAGTATGTTGACTTTTCCACATAAAATTCAGATCACAGTAAGAAGAGAACACTGGAGCCAAAGTCCTAAGATTTGACTTTGAGAATCAGTTTTGCCCCTTACTCACTACACAATTTCAGGGCTGCCAGTTTTTAATCTATAAAATGAGGACCTTAGATCAGATAACAACTAAAATCCCTCCCAACCCTAATATCGTATCAATCTTTGATTTCCAAATGGCATCAGAGTGTGTATGTGCTAATAACGTTTAAGGAATGTTTAGATCTCCAACTGTGTGTCTAGAACTGGGCTAGAATTTAGAGGAAAATCTAGGTTTATCTTCATGCCTTATAAGTCCACCTATGAGAGCTACCTTTCTAGATTTAAGCAAACCACATAATACATTATAAAAGAAAATTAGTCAATAAATTACATGAACTGTATGTTTTTAGTAAGCACAAACATAACAAACTGCTTCATATGTTGTAAATCAAAAAGTCAAGGTACTTGATTAAATGTTTTCATCAACTATGAAAATATCCGATTGTGTAAATCCATGAGTTTTGATAAACCAAGTCAGTTGAAGCTTGTTCTGTATTTTTTATGGCAAATGTTTTAGGAAATCTAGTTCATTAACTTAAGCTTTATGTGAAAGCCTGTCTCCACATCCTCATGAAGTCCAAAGTTCTGTGTGTTTCTGCGTGTGTGCGTGTGTGTGTGCGTGTGCATGGAGATGGATACTTAGTGGTGCATGTCTATGTAATCTACTTTCTGCATAGCACTGTGACTGCTCTGTAGACACAAAGGGTCCTGCACAGCTCTGAAATCCACACCCAGAAACAAGGCAGTGCAGGTTCCAGACAAATCAGCCATGGAGGATCTGTGTCCAACCCTTTCCTCGTCCTTTTCAACATCAGAAAAATGCTGATGTTAACAATAGTTAAGAATAAGGATAACAATTAACATATTACAGTTGTAATATGCCAAGCGCTGTAAACTTATTAACTCAATGATCAATAGTCAGAATAATATTTTGGGCATCAATTCTTCTCTGAAACTCCAGTTGACTTACTAATCTTTTCATTTTGCACAATCATAATTTGTTTTTTATAAATTTTAACAGATTTAGGAGATACAAGTGTATTTTTGATACACTAATGAATAGTATTATGAAGTCAGGGCTTTTAGTGTATGTGTCAAATAAATAGTTTTATTTTACCCGATAGATAATTTTTGATCCCTCGGCCTCCTCCTACTCTCTACCCTTTACAAATCTCTAAAGTCCAATATACCACTTATGTGAGCGTGTACACTCATCATTTAACTCCCACTTACCAGTGAGCACATGCAGTGTATTTTTTTTTGTACCTGAGATCTTCACGTGGATTATGGCTTCACTGAGGATCAGGCAATGCTGATGCAAAAGACATTAGGTCATTATTTTTTATGGCTGAGTTAGTACTCCATGGGACAAAGGTGAGAGATCTGCAGCTTTAACACCACACGTGTCTTTAAGTGTGGCCTTTTCACTGAATACAAATTTTATAGAACAAATCCTTTTACTTTTATTGATATTTTGTGTTCATGTTTTAGATTTTCGTTTTATTTTTAAAATGAAAGCATTTAAAATCCCAAAGAATAAAATAAATTTCAATGAAATAATCCTTCCACATTGACTGGCACAATTAGAACCATACTATGATATTAATATTATAGAAATCCAATGCTTATCAGCATTACAACAATCATAAGGACCATACATATGTATATTTTAAATTAGAAGGAGAGGCACAAAAGCTCGTATCGCAGAAATTAAAAGATGAAAAGCAAAAGTGAAGAATTCTTTTAAGTAGCAATAAGATCTGGAATTAATGGCATTGAAGCAACTTATGAAGTGTCTTGCATATTTAGAAAAAGAGGGAAGCCACTCAGCGATGTAGCAATTGCAAAAAAGTGAATTGTGGAAGTTGTAGGATGCTTAGACTCTGATAACATTTCAATGTACAAAAGTATTGTCTCTTTTGAGAAGAACTATAATTGATCGGCAGCATGAATTAACTTTCAACTTAACAGTACAACTTCATGCAATACTTCCAAAGGAATATATTATGTATTGTTCAATTGTTCAATATTGTTCATATTGTTCAAGTGTTCATTGTTGATGAATCCCTGATACTACTGGTGCAGTGTAGGTTTTATTTTTAATTGGGTCATAACAAAAGATTTTCTTTCCTATCAAGAGTTACTTGCTTTATACACTCTTCTGAATTCAACAGTTTTCAAGATAAATGCTGTGAAGTTGCACTGAAGTTGGTAAACTTAGTGAGTGTCTATATAGACAGTTCACCTTCCATGACAGGAAAACAAGAAGGGTAAATTGCACCGATAAAATGATTCAAATATCAGATTCAGATGCTCTTGTTTCTTTTCATTATATCTCATACCAAAAAAATCTCTGCATTTAAGCTATTACTTTAAGTGACATTTTGCAACAATTTATAAGTCTTGTCAACTATATTCACGCAAATGCAGCATGGCACTATTAGTTTCCTAACATGCTAAAGTTGAACAATAAGGTATTCAGTGTGGATTTGCTATATTATTCTAAAGTGCATTGGCTATTGCGGGGACAAATGTTAGCCAAAATTGTGTCTCTGCTAGAACAGATAGTTAACTTTTATGAAGAGCTGAATCAGCAAGGGAAGTTACTGGAAGGTGATTTCTACAGGAATGCGCATTTCTGTGTGATACAATGTGAGATCAAAACAACTTGACTATTTCTTTGCTAGATAAAACTAACTTTACATATAAAATGTGGTAAAAAATCCACGCATTTCCAAAAAATGTTTCTGTTTTCAAAATGCTGTTTCTTTGAAAAGAAATTTTGAATGAACATTTTCCCCACTTAGTAAAGGTTATTGATGAGAAGGATGATATATACAAATTTTCTGAAAAATATCCAGTTACTATAGATCTATTAATTGGAAAAATGTAACAAAAGGTTTACTGGCTTGAAGAATGTTGACATCACACACAAATTAGCATTTCAGCCTTGGGTGATATTACCAAGACATCTAAAGAACTACAGATGGAACTATTTGAGACCTCAGTTGATGACATTTAAAGTCATCGATGTTAAGAAAGATCCAGCTGAAATATGAAAAAATTCAGTAGAATACTCATGCTTTCAGTAACATGCCATGTGCTGATGGAGTATCTGTGCTGCAATTTGGGGATAGAATGTTCTGTAAATACCTGTTAGGTCTATTTGTTTTAGAGTCCCATTTAAATGTGGTGTTTATTGATTTTTTGGCCTTGATGATATGTCTAGTCTAATCAGTGTAGATTTAAAGATTCCCTCTATTATTATGCTGTGACTTTTTTTTTCTAGGTCTAATAGTGTTTTGGGGGAGCATCTGGGAGCTCCTGTGTTTGGTGCATATATGTTTAGAATTGTTATATCTTCTTGTTGAATTCATCCCTTACTCATCATATAATGGCCATCTTTGTCTTTTTTTCTTTTTTTTTTTTTTTTACTGTTCTTGGTTCAAATACTGCTTTATCTGATATAAAATAGCAACTTGTGCTCACATTTGGTTTCTACTTGCATGGAGTGATTTTCAACCCACGTACCTTGAGTCTATGCAACTCTTAATAAATTAAATGCTTGAAGACAATAGCTATTTAAGTTGTGCTTTCTTATCTATTTCATCAATCTACAATTTTACATGGGGCATCACGATTGTTTGCTTTCAATGTTAATACTGATAAATGAGATACTATTCCATTCACCTTTGTGTGCTTTTATATTGGTGAGTATCAATAGTTCCTTGTGGTGTCTGGAGCACTTGTGGGCGTTTCTTGTATGGCTAGCCTAGTGTTGACCAGTCCCTTTATGTTTGCTTGTCTGGGAAATATTTAATTTCCTCTGTCATTCATAACACAGTTTTGCAGCATCCACAATTCTTGGTTGACAATTATTCTGTTTAAGAAGACTAAAGATGGGATATTAGCTCCTTTTGTCTTGTATGGTTTCTGCTGAGAAACTGCTGTTTGTCTGTTAGATTTTCCTTTGTAAGTTATTTGATGCTTTCATCTGGTGGCTGGAGAATTTTCTCCTTCACTTTGACTTTGGTCAGACTAATAATTATGTACTTCGGTAATCTTCTATTTGCTTCACATCGCACAGGAGTTTCTTGATGTTCCTATACCTGGAAAGAAGGTTTTTCTTAATTATTCCCTCAAATGAATTTTCCATGCTTTATTCTTTTTGTTCTTCACCCTCTAGGATATATGTGATTCTTGATTTTGAACATTTTACATAATCTTATTTCTCAGAGATTTTGTTCATTTCTCTTGATTCTTTTCTCCTTATTTTTGACTGCCTGTGTGAGTATAAAATCTTTGTCTTCACACTCTGAAATTCTTTCTTCTTCTTGGTTGATTCAATTATTAAGAATTTCCACTGCAATTTGAAATTCCCTAAATAACACTTTCATTTCCAAAAGTTGTGTTGTACTTTTATCTGTCTCTTTGGTGTAGTTTTCATTCGTGTCCTTGCTTATTTTTGGTTCCTTTGTGTTGGTTTTCAACTTTTTCAATGACCCCACTGAGCTTACTTACAGTCCATATTTTGAATTTCATGTCTGACATTTCAAAATTTTCTTTTTTGGTCAGAGTCCATTGCTGGAAAGCTACTGTATTCATTAGCAGTGTCAAAATTTTCTCCTATTTCCAGAGTTCATTGATGATTCCTTCTCATCTGGAACCTTTTCCCTCATCTCAAAGCAGATAGTTCTGCAGTTTACCTGTTCTCTGCTGGGAATTCTGCTTTCCAGTATAGAAGGGGAGAGATCCACTGCTAGCTCGTACAGTTCATACCCATTGTATTGTTATAGGCAATTTGCATCTGTTGTACCTCAGGCCTCTGAATGAGGATTCAGATGCCAGTGGTGATGAACTAGGTTAAGTCATCCCCAGTTCCTACGCATCTATGGTGTGCTTGAGTGACCAAACTGAGACTGGGATGGCAAACTTTTGCTGTATAACCTCCCTAAGTTCAAGTTTACACAGCCATAGTTAGTCCTGCATACCTTTAGCAGACCAGTCTTTACATGGTACGTATTATTATTTTTCTTATTTTATAGAGAAGAAAATCAAAAGACAGAATTTAATAGAGGAGAAAATCTAAAAAACAGGAATGGCCAACAAGTTGTATAATGTTATACAAGTTGTGCCACTGACATTTAAGCCCAGGGAGGCTGAGTCCAAATTCTATGCTTCTAAATGTCACATTACAAGTTTGTAATGGACAAATTAGACAAAAGAAATCACAGAAGGACATATGCAGTTTTGAGAGAGAGAGTCTGAGTCTATAAAGAGATGAAAATTTTGTCTTGATGTTAAAATTATGGGCCGTTTAGATGCATATAGTTGAGCCTCAGGCCTTTGGGGTACCAGCAAATGAAACTGCTCCTCTTTACTGAGCCAGTACTGGGCACCTGAATATCCAGGGATCTGAGATCCTGAAAATAGATCAATCTCTCTGTGGGGATTTGCCTCTGACCTGGAATGGCTCCTCCATGTGCAGGGAATGTAAAGAACACACAACAACTAGTGGTAAATTGCCCTGGGGGAGAATACAATTCAGTAGGAAAAACCAAGGGTAACATGCATGAAAGCTAAATCACAATGCAGAATTAAATAAATATCAATGGAGCAGCTAACGTTCATGGAATGCCACTGTGGATGATAAGGAATGCATCCTTTCATTATTCAGAGGGTGAGAAATTCCTTTGTGATTATGCAGTCTAGAAGGGAATGGATCCACTGGTGCAGCCTGGAAGGTACGGTGATTTCACTAACTGGGAGTAGAGTGGGAACAAGCTTAGTAAGACAAACAGGGAGAGCAAAGCTGTGGCATGAAAACTATGCTCTGTCTTTTCAAAGGAAGATTGTGGAATATCACTTTTGAAAAAGCAGATTACATTACAGTGCTGACAGTAAAGTCAGGAATGATTTAAAGTTGGATGAAAAATTTTTAATAAAAATATAGAACTTTCTGCTGTTCCTCACTTTTGGAGCTAATTAAAACAGGTTCTTTTTATCCAGGCCTTGAAAGGGAAGACTGCATGTAGATGAAGCTTTTAGAATAAGGACCAAACACCTGGTGGCTTGACCTCCTCCTTCCACGGATCTCAGAGTTAAGGGATTCCCGCTTTCTGTCATTCTGGTGTGAAAACTGTAAGAGACTAACGACTGACTCCGTTTTAGACAGATTTAAAGCCCTTGACTAATTCAGGCCTCAATATTCTAGAGAAGATATGGAAATGCAGCTCAAATGTTCTGTATACTTTTTTAACTGAAAAAAGAAAAAAATTGAAACAAATTCAAACAATGTAAGAAAACACACACACACAAGTTTTTAAAAAATCACTCTGAATTTCACCACCAAGAAATTGCCATCACAAATACATATGCTATTGTCCTTCTTTCCTTAGATTTATTGATTTGTTTAATTACTTTTTGTAATTTGTATGAATATTATGGAGTTTCTGCGTCATTATGTTTCTTTTCCTCATGATTGGAGGGTTGTCTGTGTCCAAACATTCTAGTAATGTGGCACTTCTCTTTGTTCGGTCTCTCCCTTTCTCCCTTATTTCATTCTTCCTCTGGAGTACAGTGTGAACATCACAATGTGTTCATTCCTACATTTAGTAGATGCCCCCGAGGAAAGGAACAACTGAAGGAAGAGAGGCTCAGGTGGGAGGATATTGCAGTTCTGGTGTCTCTTGGAAATTTGGTCCAGTGTGCTAGACCAGAGTTTTATAACTTTGGTTGAAAATACATCCCTTCCAATGGGGAGATGGAGGATGGAAGAAATGGGATAAAATTGTACTTTGGATCATTTTCCAAATTCACAAAGTAGCTGTGAGGATTTTAATTCTGACAGTGTCAACCCTATTTTTCATTTTCTCCATTTTGCCAATGATCTTCAGCACCATTGTCCATCATGGCCCTATAAAAAGATGATGTTAATGATAATTTGTTTTTTGTACATATGTAAGGACATAGGAGAATGAGCTGATGCACAAGATTGCCTTCAGGACGTAGGGTCAGTTTGCAGCCCACTCCTGCTGTCTTTCTTCTCCAGAACCTTCTGTTTCTTCCCTTGATTGTGAGTATTGAAGCTTATCTATCATCTTAAGCTCATCTCCTTCTTTCATTCATATTGATTGATTTTGCACATTTTGTTAGCTATTAATGAAGAGAAATTTTTGTATCTTAACCCAAAGGTTCAGCTTCTGGTAATCACTGTTAACTCTGCAACCACCAAGAATGTGGTTGCGACAGTTCTACCCTTCCGGCTTCTTATTTCTCTTTATGTCCACTCCTTCTTAACATGGAGAAGAAGACATAATTCTTCATCTGTGCCACATTCAGAAATGGGAAAAACTCCAGGTAACTCTTCCGACGTTTTAGCCAAAGAATGCTTTTTTTTTTTTTGTCTTTTTCAAGACCATATAAAAAATGTGTTTATTACATCCTAATCTTGTTACTGAAAGCTCAGCACTTATTCACAGAAGCCACATCAAAAATAATGGGGACAAGCAATTTGAGGAAAAGGAAAGAGAAGTCTGTTAATTTGTTGGCAAATGGGGAAGCCGCAGACTCCTATCTGGAAAATATACCAGTGTTCCCCTTCTGAACAGAAGCACAGGGCTTTTAAAGATTCTGATCAATCCCATAATCTTATCTTCAGCTAAGACAATCTCGTAGCCCCTGCCTAGATTTATCTCAACTTTAGCTAAAACTATCTTGTGATCTCTACCTGCACTAATTTCATCTTCAGCTGAATTGATTTGGGGACGTATGTCCATACTAATGCCATTTCAGCTAAGGTGATCTAAGACCTCTGCTCAGATGATTCTCTTGAGGTATAATCCCAGCGCTCTGGGAGGCTGAGGTGGGTGAATTGCCTGAGCTCACAGGTTAGAGACCAGCCTGAGCCAAAGCAAGACCTCATCTCTAAAAACAGCTGGGCATTGTGGGGTATGCCTGTAGTCCCTGCTACTTGCAAGGCTGGGGCAAGAGGATCACTCAAGCCCATAGAGTTTGAGGTTGCTGTGAGCTAGGATGCTATAGCCCTCTACCAAGGGTGACAAAGTGGGACTCTGTCTCAGGAAAGAAAAAGAAAAAATCCCCTGCCTCTTCTCAAAACACTAGATGTAGCTTTCAGTTCTCAAAAGAAGGGGAAGAGGGGTTTGAAAAGAGAAAAATTATTTGGGGCAGTGCCTGTGGCCCAAAGGAGTAGGGCACGGCCCCATATGCTGGAGGTGGTGGGTTAAAATTCAGCACTGGCCAAAACCAAAACAAAACAAAACTGCAAAAAAAAATTATATGTATATATATATGTATTTTTATGCCAATTTTTACCCAAGCTATTCTTTGTGTTATAATCCCTCCCAAGACCTTTCAACTAAAGTACATTTTTCTGAAACACTAGAAGACATCACCCTAAAAAGAACATGCCAGAGTTTTAAAATATAATTTAAAAAATATATATCATTTCAAAAAAAGTTATTGTGTCACTCTACCAAATACATCAATTAATGTCACATTTAAACTAATAACAAAGGGAATTAAAAATCTAGAGTTTTGTGAAATAAAATAATAAATAATTTTATGCCATGTTGCAGAGGAATTAGAAAAGAATGCATATCATACATAACTAAGGCATTTCCAAAAAAATCAGTACTAATTTAGGGAGCTAAGCAGACATCAATCATGACTACTAGGGAATAAAGTATGGCTATAGCTATTTATTTATCCATTTAAATAGTGAAAATTACATCTTAGAAACAATTTTTATATCCAACAGTGACATATTTAAATAAACTTTAAAATGTCAACATTGTGGAACATTACACAGCCATTAATAGTTGAGTCAGTCTTTAAAGTTGGTTCATTTAATATGATGAAAAGCTCACAATCTAATGAGGGAGATTAAGAAAGAAAAGGTTTGTTTTGCTCTTTCAAGCATATGATACAATTTCAAATATTTATTCTTTTGTCTTTGTCATTTTGATTAAGGATAAAAAAATTTTCTATTTCTTACTGATGTTGAGAAAGAGGCAGATAGTTGCAGAAGAACCCTTCCTCCAAAGATAAGAACAAACTTTACACTGAGCTAAAATAACCTTGAAGAGAAAGAAAAAAATGACTCTATAACTAATAACAATACCCCGGTTTCTAACATCTGTGGCCGTAACTATGTAGCTGATATGGAGCTGAAGGAAAAAAGTATAAAAGAGTTTGGGAAAAAACGGAACTTAGCATTTTACACCTCGAAACCCCTGAGGTTTCACCAGCAATTAATCGTTCTTTCATCTATATTGTTGGTATGAGTGTCTGTCTGTGTTAATTCACCATTTTCCTGTGACAGATAAGCATATATTTACCTAAATTTTAGGCATAAATCTCGAGCTAAAGCTAAGATTATATAGCTGTAATATGAGATTATTTCAACTATGCAAAATACTTATCTGACTTCTTAAAAGCTGGAAGGAAATACACTAATATTTTAGGAGTGCTTATTGTAGGCTTTGGGTAACTTACTTTTTTTTTTTATGTTTTCTTCTATTTAATGAGCATATATTACTCTAAAAAGAAAACATGTCCTTTATGTCAACTTATAATAATGATGCACTAATAAGTCATATTTATCAGAAGCCTTAAAGAATAAAACTGGAAAAAGATCAAGAAATGCTTCTAATGCAAAAACAACAAACATTTTCCCAGAAGGCCAAGGCAGTGGACAGACTAAATGATGGATCTTTTATGTCCTCAGCATCTTTCTAGGTGAAGGGAAATAAAGATGTTCCTATGTCTAACATAAAAGGTCAAGGTTTAATTAAGCAGTATTTGAAAATTATTGAATACTGGTGAAAGAAATTTAGAGTTTCACAAAATTTTAAATGTAATTAAAAATTCAGAGTTTATCCAATCCAACTTTGGGAGAGGCTCAAGAATCTCTTCTTCATGACACTTCATCAATGCTCATCCAATTTCTGTTAGAATATCTCAAGTTGACATGTACCACCTTTCAGGATAGTCTTCCCTTGCTTTACAATCGTAGGTGTTAGAAAGTTCTCTCTTGTGTGGGACTGAAACTGGAAGTCCCTGTAACTTCCACTCATCCATCCTAACCAAAACTTGAAAAGTCTTAATCAGGTGGGAAAAAATTTACCAGTAAAAATATTGATGCATAGAGGTTAAGAGAAAAAATTTGGAGGATTTATTCTTGTGAAGCCCACTTCCTCTTCTACACAGAAGTGTTTCTAATGTTTGATGACATGTCTCTTTTCAATCCTCTCCTCTCTGAAGTAATTATCTTCAGTTTCACAAGATAACCTTTGTATGACACGATTTCCAAACCCCTAACAGTCCAGGGAGTCCTCTTTTCCAACTGATGCTGAATGGGTCTGTGGACTAGTTGGTTAATCTGGGAACTATGTTTCTCATAATCCCTTTCCCTGTATGATTAGGGTTAGAGCCACCAAAAGAGGAACTCACACAAGATTCAGAGGAAGCAGGGGTCATCACCCTCCGAAGATCTGCACAGACAAATGCAGTGGTGCAGAGATGCTTGGAGGTTTGTGCCTTGTCCTCGCTCTGCTCTACTCCACATTCAATCTCCTCCCTGCCCGCTGCCTCTCCTGCCCGCCGCCTAAGAGGGGCCACCAGCTCGCTAACAGACTCTTGAGGCAACACAGAGGCAACGATCAATGTGGTTCCCTCGATATAATGTGAACCCCACCTGCCTTTTTGAATTTTCTAGTGGCCACAATAAAAAGTGTAAGAAGAAACAAGTGAAATTGATTTCCATAATACAATCCTAATAAACAATATTTTTAAAATATTTAATTTAATAGCAAGAACTAGATCATACAGGCTGCTATAGACCACAGTAATTTTTCTTGCAGAGCGCGATAAGACTTTTGAGAAGAACAGCAGGACCTGCCTCTGGCTGCTCATGGGGAACCAGCTGTAGGGGGCAGATGTGGAAGAGAATGGGTAGGAGGCCGTTGCTATGACCACGATAAGAGATGGGGGAGCTTAGATGAGGGCTGTGGTATCAATGTGACATGGAAAACAAGATACATTTTCAAAGTAGAGCTGGCAAAATAGAGCTGCCCGTGGTTAAATGTATAGTGTGAGAGAAGGAAGAAGGACTTGAGGATGGGCTCTCTCTTTCTGGATTAAGCACCTGGGAATAATAGTGCCACTTACTAGAAAGAGAGAGACAAAGAGGTTTGCTTTGCTCTTGCTAGCATTTCATATGATTTCAAACATGTATTCTTTTGTCTGTGTCATTTTGATAATCATGTCTTTATCTAAATTGCAGGCATACATCTTGAGCTAAGGAGAGCTAATTACAGAGTACATGGTTGCACTCAGACTGATACCCAAACGTTGACATCAACCTCAGACTATAGTTAATTCTTCTTACTTTACTGTATATCACCAAAAATACATGTACATTTGCTCACCTTGTCCACAAGGACAAAATGCATTTGGTCTCAAGCTTCATTTATGGCAGTGCTATGACCTCCCAAATTAGTAGCCCCATTTCTTCCTTCCCTAGTGAGCCTGGACCTCCAATACAATGAATTCTTTCTATATCCTCCAGTGCCTAACCCCCATCTTTGTAGCCCATCCAAATTATCATTCCAAAACCTATGATTAATCCAACCATCTGCTTGCTCAACAAAATCTCCAAAGCTGCCAAACACTGCTGGAGAAGATTGCATAACTGCATTGCTTAGATTTATTATGTATTTACCATTTCCAATCTCAAGTTGGTACTTGGCTCAGCTTGGCAATTCTTCTATCTTCTATCTCTGTTCAGATACATTTTCCTTCACCAAGGTGACCATTTTATTTACATTTCTGTGCAAGTGTTCAATTTTATACCCATTTTAAATTTTACAATTTTAAACTGTACTTACTGCTTTCCAGAAAAAGAATTAATTCAAATATATTCAAATTTCCTCTGACTCCAACATTATGTATATTAACTCTTGTCTGCATCTCCCACACTCGGTTCCTTATTTTTATCTTCAGACATCTCTTCCAGATCCTGTTCCACTATCAGTCTCTCTCCTCGTTGATTGCTTTCTCTTCCTCAATAAAGATGCTCATGCCATGCGAAAGGTAGCCTCTTCTGCCCCTGGTCCCTCTTACATTAATATTTCTGTCTCTGTTCTTTTTTCACTATTAGATTTCTTTAGTAAGTTTCACAACGCGCTGTAATCACATCCCTCTACTAAGCCTATTCTTTCCAAGGTCATTGGTGCCTTACCAAGCCTTAAGTTCAAATAATCTATTTAACTTACCATCTCTATAGCATTTAAGGCTATTGACTATAGCCACTTTCTTGAATCTCTCAGCTCTTAGATCCTGACCCTAACCCCTTGATCATTTCTAGACTTTTTTTCCCCAAAAGTCTTACTCTGTCATCCTGGGTATCATAACTTACAGCAACCTCAAACTAACAAGCTCAAGTGATCCTCTTGCTTCAGCCTCCCCGGTAGCTGGGACCATAAATATTTTTTTTCTATTTTTAGTAAGATGAGATCTCTCTCTTGCTCAGGCTGGGTCTGAAATACCTGAGCTCAGGCAATCCACCTGCTTTGGCCTCTCAGAGTGCTTGGATTATAGGCATGAGCCACCTCACCCAGACATTTCTAGATCTTCTTAACTGATTTATTTTCCTTCATAATGCATAACTTATGCATAGTACTTCAAGAGTCTGTCCCACATCCTTTTTTCACATGTTCATGCTTCTTTCTGAATAATTATTATTCACCTATAAATTTAATTTTAACAACTGTGGAAAGCCATGAATATATACTGCTCAAATTTCTACTGTAGGAGAATATTTGACCTGTATTGGTCAATCACCACATTTGCACCAAGATTGTCCTTCCTCTGGTCTGCTCCCAGCCAATGATTGATTGTGGTGAAGATTCCAGAGCAGGCCCATCTCTGCAGGACACAGTGCTCCTTTAATATGTGGCTTTGATTTGAGGATGCCCTTTGGCCTGGAGAAAACCTTCTGAGGACCTTCCTGTAGTGCGTGTCAGACATTTCCCACCCAATCCTCTTTCCTCCTTCTCTCTTTCCACAGGTATCTTATTTACCTCATGGTTTGAAGGATCTCCCTGTCTATTCTTGATTTCACCTCTTTCTCTTCAGAGGTGTTTCCCCTAATCAATCTTTGCACATTTAATTCATCTTGGCAACTACTTCTTGGAAGAACACATTTAACACATCTGCATGTCAACTCTAACAAATATATCTCCAATTCCTTCTCTGAGCTTAAAACAAACTGCATGCCCAACAACCGTGCTAAGAGGTTCCAATGTATGTTGAAATCAGCATGCCTCACATATCCCTGATACTCCTTTCCAGAAACTTTTGCCTTATGTAATAGCACCATCATCCATGCAGTTATTCACTCCTCTTCATCATCCCTTCTTTTGAGGCCTTAGCTCAGTCACATGTTTAATTCTTTGAGACTTGGGCAATTGTAATTATGGACATTCCTATCTTTCAGGCTTGTGCCTCTCTAATGCTGTATTAACCAAAGGCTCCCACAGACAGGCTCTATCATATCTTAACCTGCTCTATCGCCCTCTTATTTATCCATCATTCCAATCTTCCTTCTACTCGCTACCTAAATTGCATGCATGTCCCTGGCTCTGAGTCTTTGCAGATGCTGCTTCATCATCTTGTACAATCTCTGTCCCTTCAACATCTACACATTTTTAAGGTGCACTTGAAATATTTACCAGTGAAGTTCCACCTCCAAACCAGCTACCATAGGCACAGATGCCAAATTGCTCCTTTTTATTATCTTAGTATACTGCTCAGACTTAAATTACAGCACTCCTTATATTTTGGTACACTTGTTTATGTAATCTGTTTCTATCACTAAATTCTAAGACTTAAAAGCAGTGGTTCTCAACCTGCAGGTTGCGACTCCTTTTAACTATTTTAAAGATTCGTGGCATTAGGAACATTGAGAACCATTGCTTTAAAGGAACAAATCATACTATTAGTCTATGTATATCTAATTCCTTACACAATTCCTTCTTCAAAGTTGATGTTCTGCAAGTAGCAGCAAAGAAATTAAGTAAAGTTACAATCCTTGGGATTTTCTTAAGAAATGCACTGATTCCAATTGATTACCACAGCATATCTTAAGTCTTTAAATAATAATTATTATTATTTAATAATAATGCTTAAATAATATGCTGAACAGTTTTGGCTTCATTTATCAAAACAGTTATTAAAGTGTTAATGTTTGAGACCACTGCTCAAAATTGAAAACAAAACTCAGGACTAAGTCTATTGTTTTCTTAAGTAAGGAAGAGCTATGGTAGTCAGACATTCATTTGAGCAAAGTAAAATGCTGATAATCTCTAGATTTGGGGACAGTTTGTTTGAGATGTCTTGGTTGCAGGGGCTGTGATGACACCAGTCTTAGAAATATGTACAATCTGAAGGAAAATTTAAGCTGGGGAGAGAGAGGAGGAGGAGATGGGTGAATTCACACCTCTTGGATGTAGTTTACACTACCTGGCAGAAGAGCACAGTTCCAAGTATAACTTGGATTCAATATGTACAAAAACAAAGTATGTAAACAAAATTTGTACCACCTAATATTCTGGATTAAAAAAAATTTTTTTAAATATCAATACAAGGAAATCTCTGAACTGGGAAAAAGGCTTCTTTTTTCATTTTATGTCTATTAGGTAATGTGACATGATCCTTGAGAGGCATAACAGAAGTTCTCAGGATTGCACAGCTAGCTCCTTTGATTTGTCTCAATGAAGCCCAGAGAGCAAGAAGAGAAGTGAGCAGACATATTTAACCTGTATGTTTATCACTTCTTATATATTATCAATTAATCTCCAAAACTACCACTTACAGGATATGTTCTTTTTCTTGTGCATTTTTGTTTGTTTGTTTTAAGACAGAGTGTCACTCGGTTGGCCTGGTTAGAGTGTCAAAGCTCACAACAACCTCAAAGCCTGGGTTCCAGCGATATTCCTGCCTCAGCCTCCCAAGTAGCTAGGACTATAGGCACCTGCCACAATGGGCTAATTTTTTTTTTTTTAAGTAGAAGCGTGGTCTCACTCTTGCTTGGGCTAGTCTGAAATGCTTGAGTTTGTGCAATCTCGGCTTTCCAGAGAGCTAGGATTACAGGCGTGAGCCACCTCTCCCAGCCACCATAGATGCTCTTATATACATTTATATGAAAAGATTAAAACTTAAGGGGATTATGTAATTTTTTTTAAATCACAAAGGTAGTAAGTGATACATTTCAGAATTCAAACCTGGGTCATAGCCAATGATGTTTTTCCCATTTGTATCATATGCTTTGCTCTAAGAATAAAGAGAGTACCTCCACATTCAAGGACTCAGTCACAGAGAGAACGTGAAATGGAAGTTGAAGAAAACTCTACCAGTGTTCCTGAGATGGAAAAAAAAATGTGTGCTAACACTTACAATATGTCTGAACCTCTTTCTCATCAACTAAATAAAAATTCAAATCTTATATTTTTGAAAGCTGCGTGATGTCTACAATCCCTGCATTCTCGCACAGACATTTCCTGTACAGAAAGCAACCCTACAAAAACAGCGGGTTATAATTAGGGTCTAGTGGGGATCTAGAGAAAGGAGTTTCAACATATTTACATAAAAAAAGATATATGGGCAGGGCATGATGGCTCATGCCTGTAGTCCCAGCACTTTGGGGACCAAGACATGGGCGTTTTTTGAGGCCAGGGTCTGACACCAGCCTGGAAAACATGGCAAGACACCATCTCTATGGTGGGCAAAAAATCAGGTTGGGATCAGACTTCGTGTCATCAACAGTCCAGGTAAAAGAGCAGTGGGACAGCACTGTCCATAAACTTAGAGAAAGAGAATGGAAAAGATTTTCTATCCAGCCAAGCTGTTCTTCAAATATTAAGGCTACCCAAGAGTCTTTCCTGAGGAATCTACTAGCGCATGAAGTTCTTAACCAAAAAATGATCATGGAAATCAGCAGAAGAACTGGTAATGCTGATTAAATATAATTGTATTATTACAATTATAATACAGCAATGAAAGAGAAAACTAGTATGTAAATACTCTTTGTTCTGTCAAAGTCAAGTAACACTCCAAAAATGGTAAATAAAGCTGAGGGAGAAAAGAATATTCTCTTTGTCTATAATAGGAAACTGTAAAAGGAAATCTTGTAAAGGTAACAAAATAGTTAAAACCTAACAAAAGATTAAGAACACTACATGAAAGTATTAAAATAAGGCAATAAATTATATATTCCTAAACATAAAAAGTATTACTAACTAAAAGAAAAAGTTTAACTAAAAAAAGCAAAGAAAATAGAAGGAAAGATACCCATGAAACATAATTTTATTTTATAAATTATTGTCTTTAGATAAACGAGACATCCATCAAATTGGTAAATGTAAATAGGCTTGTTTTATTTGGTTTTTAAAAAGTCATATTGACTTACAAATCAAAGTGGAATATTCCAGAAGACAACTGATTTAATATCTTCTGAAAGCCATTTTCTTTCCTTTACATGTTCTTATCCTGGGCATATTGTCAATATCAGCTTTATTTGTGTTTATACTACACATTCGCAAAACAAGTTCTTAATCTCTCAATTCTTGCTGTTCCAAATTCAGGTCTTTTGGAGCAATTTAACATTGGTTGTTTATTAAGTTAGAAAAATGAGCAAATGTTGGCTTTGGGGGGAAAAATGAAAAGAAAATCCACTGTATAATTCATTTCATTCTTAAATGCTAACTGGTTCCAGGCTTTCTTTTTCCATTTCTTACTGAATTGCTTCAGCTTCTTAAGACTGAATAAAAATCCAAGAAGTGAACACTTTGCAAAAAGATATTTATTTAATGTAAATTATTTTAGAGTCCCTTATTTCCTTGCTATGTAATCACAGGAAAATCAGCAATATCAACCTCTTTTAAAATTTTTACATCCCTCCTACATTGCAGATAATAAAAATTACTTTAAAAGTCATTTATACAAATCAAAACCACCTTGAGATATCACCTAATCCCAGTGAGAATAGCACACATTACAAACTCCCAAAGCTGCAGGGATGTAGAGAGAAGGGAACACTTTCACACTGTCAGTGAGATTGCAAACTAATACAGCTTCTTCAGAAAGAAGTATGGAGAATCCTCAAAGAACTCAAAGTAGACCTTCCATTTGATCCCACAATCCTGTTACTAGGTATCCACCCAGAAGGAAAAAAATCATTTTACCATAAGGACGTTTGCGCTAGAATGTTTATCACAGCTCAATTCATAATTGCTGAGATGTGGAATCAACCCAAGTACCCATCAGCTCATGAATGGATTCATAAACTGTGGTATATGTATACCATGTAATACTATTCAGCCATAAAAAGATGAAGACTTTACATCTCTTGTATTAACGTGCATGAAATTGAAGAACATTCTCATTAATAAAGTATCATAAGAATGGAAAAGCAATTATCTAATGTACTGACTACTAATATAAAGCCAGTAGGTAAATAAGTGCATACCCACATGAGAGAAAAACAATTAAATTCTACTGGGAGGAAGAGGGGGGAAAGGAAACAGAGTGGGGGAGGAAGGGGAATTGGCAAGCTGTTACCTAATGGACACAAGTTTAAGGGCATATGGGACACTTCCCAGGTGAAGGGCTCAACTACAACTTGGACTTTATCCAACAAACACGATCAATTAACCTAATCATCTCTATCCTCATATTAATCTAAAATTGTCACAAAGTCATTCACAAATAACGTAGAATGCTGCTACTCACAGACACATTTTACAGAATTTTTATGTTAAATTCACTTTTTAATTAAATAATATTACCATATGGAAAAATTAGAATATACAAATGAGAAAAAGAAACAAAAGTAAAGTCAGCCAAAATTTCACAACAATAGCTACTATCTGGCTACCATAGCAAATAAACATTCACAACTGCCACCAGCCCGGTGACAACCAGCTACCCCCCTGCACCTCTCTGATGTCTAAGTGGAGATGAATGAAGGGCTGAGAAGAATGTGGATGTGGGTGTGCAAAGTCTCCAGGCGCAAGATAGCCGCCCCTAGCTTGCGTCAGGCAGGAGATAGAACAGAAGGTAAAATGAGAAAAGTGTCCTTACAGAAATGGTAGTTTACTCATCCTTTAAAAAGAAAGTCATGTGTAACCTGCTAGCTTTCTGTTTATGTCAGAGAATCAGAAATAGAAAACAAATTTCTCTAGAATAGTAATGCAATGAGTTTTCAATTTGCAAATAATGTATGTTTGATTTAAAAAATAGATAATACAGGGAAGTATAAACAAAAAGACTGCCAACATCTTTTACATCAACAAGCCTTCACAACACAGTTTTTGCAGCCAAGGAACTTAATTGCAAATATGAGGACATTACCTATAGAACAAATGACCCATTACCCATTACTGTGGCCCTTCATCCTCTTCTCAGTAAGAGTCTCTTTAGGCTTGGTTCTTAATCACAATTTACTCACAATGACATCATATGATGTCTAAATATTAACAGATTTAATTGTTCCAGCTTAAAAAAATGCTGGTTGTTACAAAAATCAATCTACTAAATATCCTGCTTTACAGGATATATAGTTTCATACAATTTATAAATTTATACAAGTATAAACTCTTTCCTGCTTCCATATATTTCTGTTTGAATCGGGTTGGAAGATCTTTCTGTTTCCTTCAAGCACTACGATGTGATTTTCTGAAAACTAAGCTAGAAAAAAAAATTAAGAAATGCAAATAAAAGTTAGCTTTTTGTGAGATTTTTCTTAAAGTTAACAAAAAATCAATTCATATCATTTCTTCTAATGCATTTTGACACTTGCTCTTTCAGCATGAAGTTAGTTACCACATGAAAGCAGGTTCTTAATAATTTATATTGTTTCCTTTGAATGTGATTACTCATAGGAGGCTGGGGAAATGAATCAATACTAGCTTAGGTTCTCAAAAAAATAAATTGGAAATAATTGTTAAAGTAATGCACATTAGTTTAGGCTGCCAAATTAATTTCCCAACACTACTTGTGCTACAAGAGTCTTAATTAGGAAACAACTAAGGGTGCCTTTGCTTATTATGGGTTTGCTGAGTCACCAGCTTTGTACAAAGTCATTTAACTCTTTTGACGTATGTGATTTAATAAACAACAGAAAAAATCTACTGAGTATTAGTTATACTGCGCATTTGTTAAGAAGCTTTACCATTTGCAAAGGGATTTCATGTTCTGTCTCTGGAAACTATTTTCTGTTCTGCGGTTGTAACCTAGGCTTCCTATGAAGCTGTCTAGTATGGCATGGAGTAGAACAGAGGGTACAGTTTTGGGTCCACCTATTAAGAGAATCACTGATGAATTACAGTATTTCACAGAGAGAAAAGTGAGCAATATAGTCTGAGGAAATTATGTTTGAAGGAATTGGAAAATATTTAACCAAAAGAAAGAAAGACACGTTATCAGGTATTTAGAGCATCCTCTTTCACTGAAATGTCTGTTATATGGTAAAGTGCTTAATTTTATGTCTTGTTCCAGACAGAATCAGCTCTAATGATTGTTAATTACAATAAGGGATATAATTTTCAACATAAGAATCTATTGATAATAGAAACAGCTACTTTACCCAGGAGTTAGTTTCCTGAGGGATCACTTAGGTAGAGTGGGGGAGAGTTCTCTGAGGCCCACAGACTCAGGCTTTCAATCAATGAATCATGAAGTAGCCTTACCTTTCTGGTCTAGTCCCCACCAGAGATGTTGTTATAGTGAGGCAGACATGTAAAACCCAAAAAAACAGGAAACTGGCAAATGACCTTCCAGTCCCCTGATTTCATGCCAAGTCACACTTAAGCATTCACTAGAGGACAAATCATTTCATTGGAGAACAAGTATAAGACCAAGGTTATCACTTCCCCTTCCAAAAACATAAAGAGAGCATAATAGTTCATGTACAACCCACCGCCCTCTGTTGATCAATCTTCTCTAGCACTCACTGCATAATATTTAGTTGATTTGTACAACATTCCACTGTGGTAAGTTCTTTAAGGGAAGGAACTCTGCTCTATTTATCTTTATAACTCCAGAGATTATCCAAGTTGGCATTTATTAGATACTCAATATATGCTTAATGGAGGAATAAATGAATTCCACTCCAAGTAAGCATTGCCTCAGCACAGATACTATATCAACAACAAGATACAAAATTAAATTAACACACAGTCCTGCCCTTAAGGAGGGCCCAATATCAGCAGAATAAATGTAAGTGTGAATGAGTGAGGGCACCTCTTTTGGGTAGAGTTTTGCCTTTTAAGATCCTTTCAACCCTAAGACTCTATAAATCTATATGCCTTTCCTCAATTAAAATATCTTAAAATCAAGAGGAAGAAAAATAGACATGGTATATTAAGACATGTCCAGGTTTTTAACCTATTTTGGCCAATACTTTTCAGCTTCTAGCAAATCAATAACTTGATATGTCAATCCATGGTCAAAATATGGGTTTCTTTTAGTTAATTTAAAGAGTTGGGAGGCCCAGCATGGTGGCTCATGCCTATAATCCCAAAGGCTGGTGGATGGCTAAAGCTCATGAGTTTGAGGTTGCTATAAGCTACAATGATGCCACAGCACTCTATCCAGGGTGACAGGGTGAGACATTGAAAAAGAAAGAGAGAGAGAGAGAGAGAAAGAAGAAGAAGAAGAACGAGGAGGAGGAGGAGGAGGAGGAGGAGAAGATAAGAGAAGAAAAAGTTAAAAAGAAATAATTTAAAGAATTGAGGAACAAAAGATCCTGGTAGAAATTTGCATCAAACCTATACAAAATGCATTTTTCTTACAATAAGCAAAAAGAGTTTCTGGTCCTGGAATTTATGTACATGGTAATTTTCTCTATAGACTAAGTGGAAAAACTCCAACTATATATAATATAACAAATAGTGACAGAATGTTTACTCTCCAGTGAACATACATAACAGATTAAGGCTGTTAATTTATATACTTCTACCATTCTTTCACAGAGGATGAAACAGGACACAAAGGTCAAGTCATTTTCCCTGTATTGTGAAGTATAATGTGGTGGACCTCGGCAATTCAACACCAGAGTCCACGTTCATGACCACTTTACTAGATTGCCTCTTAATAATAATCTCTTATATCATGATAAGAATTCTCCTGCTTACACTATAGTATGATTCTTTTTGCCAAGTGTCCCCTAAAACAGAACTAGTCTTGGATTATTCCTGCTTCATGTGATGTGTAGGGTCTGGGCTGTCCAAAGCAAAAAAGCGTAAATACATCTAGCCCCTTCCATTCCATACGAACCAAGTCAGCTACCACCCTCTCTTCTTCCCTATTCCCCACGCCCATGTCCAAAAGGACACAGTTGTATTTAATAGATAATTGCTTACCCAAGTAAATACAGATATATTGCTATCCACATTCATACACACACAAAAGGTGACAAGCCATCTGTTCTACTGAAGTTTTTTGGACTCACTGCAGGTTAAGATGCTTGATGAATTTCATTTTGAAATCATGTAATCTTTTCTTCACTTGATTTCACATATATTCTGTTTTTCACTTTGTGCTTTAAATAGTTAGTTAATTGGGACTATTTAACAGATTGTATATGTTGCTGCTGAGAGTAATTGCACGTGAACAATAACTGAAGGAATTTTTACTTAATTTGCCAATTGGTTCATGGTTTGCTAGAGAATGACCTTGCCCCCTACAGTTGCATTCAAAGAGTTAAGCAGAAGCTGAAGTGATCCTAACTGTAGGAGGTGAAACTCATTCATATTCTTTTGTAAACAAATTAATGGAGAGTTGCCAGTGTGTTTTCATCCCACAAAATCACCTTAGCAACATGGATATGAAAACAGCATGAACTTTCTCTCAGAGCCTCCCATCATTCTTAGCAAAGGATTCAACAACAAATGAGACTAGCAAAACTCTGCTTTTATTTTATTCCTTAAAATGACTATCAGAATGGCCACAAAACATTATGGATTCCGATGGTAAAACAAAAAGGGGCTAAACTTCTCTCATATATAAAAACGATTAGCATTTCTCATCAAGGCTGTATTTTTTTTCTAGTTTTTCCTGAAATGGTAGGGAAACATCATGGACCCTTAACTTGACTAATTTTAAATTTATTTCAGCACAAAAAGAAGATATATCTCTAAATCATTAGAAGAAGCTAGTTTGAATCATGGGTCCTGTGCTCACTAATTGTATGTAATATGTTTTGTTCCTCTGTGTTTGAAGAATATGAGCTCTGGAAAAACCAAGCAAGTTAAAGCCACACTGAAGTTACAGAGTCCATTCTTATGCCTGGGAACAGGGAAAACTCTGCAGAAGGTTGAGCTCAGATAGCTGTAGGAAATAGAGCTTCCTTTGTTCTGTGTGCATTTCCTCACTCCCCCCACAGGGAAAGGCCAGAAACCTCTCTGCTTATTTATGGATGTCTGGTAGGTCAGTTTATTTATTTTGATTGTTGCACATCCTCACTCCAGGGAAAGGAGATCCAGTGAAACTACAGCATGCACATATTTAATAGATAATTGATTATCCAATTCAGTAAAAATATATTGCTATACACCTTTATACACATGCAAAAGGTGACAAGCCATCTGTTCTACTGAAGCGTTTTTGACTCACTGAAGGTTAAGATGCTTGATGAACTATGCCACTGGGTCTCTGCCATTCCTTGTCTGTTTAACAGCTACCTTCCAGATTAAAAAGCAAAAATAATGAAACTTATTTTTAAAATGCCTTTTCTTATGACAATTTACTGAAAAAAATAAAAACAGTGCTAATCCCTCTGCTAATTGACTACACATATAATTCTTATTGCTGATTGCTGAACTGTGGTGGAGTACTTGAAGGGAATCCATCAGTAGATCACCTGGCTACCAAATGTGTTCTCACCTGCTTCCATTGAGTGATGGCGGTGCCACAAGCGCAGAATGATCAGGGCCTATTACCTGGGCCAGGTGCTGACTTCTTTTCTGGTTTTTAGCAAAAGGAATATATGTACTGGTCAAGCAAGAAGCAATCAGAGTATAAAATCTTGCTAGTAAAAGCATTCATCTTCTAGGAACAGAAATGCTAATGGGGTATCCAACCCAAGGCCCATGGAATGTATGCAGCCCAGGACACTGTGAATGCAGCCAAGCACAAAACTGTAAATTTACTTAAAATATTATGAGGTGTTTTTTTTTTTTTTTCTGTATGTGTGTGTGACTTTTTTGGTGGGATTCGATTGTGCATTTCTTAAGCGTGAACTTTGCAGATAACAACATCACGTTGCAATGTCATATAAAATAAACCTATGTACACTGTTATTATTTGTACACATATGTGGCTTCAGTTTCACTGTGGTCAGCTTCTAGTGTGTTATTCTCTAAGCACAGCCAAACAACTGACACCATCAGACACCACATGTGCTCATGGTAACTTGGCAAGGACTCAGCGAGGCAGAGATTATCAATAACATTTCAATCTACCACTGAAATATTAGGCACTTAATGTTATTTGAAGTCAAGTAAGCATTCTTGTCTGATTAGTAAAAGCACCTCCACACCTCAGCGGCACCTACACTTTGCCCACCACACTTTACAATCGGCCATTGGCTTTGCTCTGCAATACAACCGCGGTGTGGAAAGGCCCAAATCTTGCTTTCCATTTTCCTATGAATTAATTTTCATAATGAAAGTAAATATAGTTCTTTTTCTATCTCTATTTTGTTTTTAGGTTGATGCAAAAGTAATTGAACTTTTTGCATTGTTGAAATTTACAAAGTTTTCAAAGTCTATGATACTGGAATACATTCTTACCTAAATGTGTATATACATCATGTTCATGTGAATTTCTTGATTCACATGTTTTTGCTATTGACTTATTACTTGCTGTTTATTTTATATTTATTTTGAACTAGGGAAATGATATTAGATGAAAAGCAAATTTGAGTTTTCTTATTGAGTTCAAAATGGGTTGTAAAGAAGCAGAGACAACTGGCAGTCTTGATAACACATTTAGCCCAGGAGCTGCTAATGAACGCAAGGTGCAGTGGTGGTTCAGGAAGTTTTGCAGAGAGGAGAACCTTGAAGATGAGAAGCATAGTGGCGGGCCACCAGAAGTCAACAATGACCCACTGAGAGAAGCCATCAGAGCTGATCCTCTGACAACTACACGAGAAGTTGCCGAAGAAGTCAATGTCAACCATTCTCTGGTCCTTTGACGTCTGAAGCAAATTAGAGAGGTGAAAAAGCTCAGTAACAGGTGCCTCGTGAGTGGACTGGAAATCAGAGCAATCCTCGTTTTCGAGTGTTGTCTTCTCTTTTTCTATGCAACAACAGTGAACCATTTCTCCATCAGATTGTGATGTGCAATGACAAGTGGATTTTATACAACAACCAGTGATGATCAGCCCAGTGGTTGGACCAACAGGAACCTCCAAAGCACTTACTTCCTAAAGCCAAACCTAAACCAAAAAGGCCATGGTCACTAGTTGGTGGTCTACTGCCAATCTGATCCACTACAGCTTTCTGAATCTGGCAAAAGTGTGCACAGATGAGCAGTGTGCTCAAGTCACCATGGACACCTGGGATGAGATCCCCTGAAAACTGCACCACCTGCAGCCAGGATTGGTCAACAGAAAGGGCCTGATTCTTCTCCACAACAATGTCCCACTGCACATCACACAACTAACACTTCAAAGGTTGAAGGAATTGGTCTGTGGAGTTTTGCCTCATCTGCCCTATTCACCTGGCCTCTCACCAACTGACTACCTCTTCTTCAAGCATCTCAGCAATGATGCCACTCCTGCCATCAGCAGGATGCAGAAAATGCTTTCCAAGAGTTCGTCAAATCCCAAAGCATGGATTTTCTTTTTTTTGAGACAGAGCCTCAAGCTGTCACCCTGGATAGAGTGCTGTGGCATCACAGCTCACAGCAACCTCCAATTCCTGGGCTCAAGCGTGTCTCCTGCCTCTGCCTCCCAAGTAGCTGGGACTATAGGCGCCTGCCACAATGCCCGGCCATTTTTTGGTTGCAGCCGTCATTGTTGTTTGGCAGGCCCAGGCTGGATTCAAACCTGCCAGCTCAGGTATATGTGGCTGGCGCCTTAGCCCGCTGAGCCACAGGCGCCGAGCTAGCATGGATTTTCATACTACAGGAAGAA
>CAUYON010179681.1:0-16728 GCA_963573935.1 Arctocebus calabarensis
CCAGCTACTCGGGAGGCTGAGGCAAGAGAATCGCCTAGGCCCAGGAGTTGGAGGTTGCTGTGAGCAGTGTGATGCCACGGCACTCTACCAAGGGCGATCGAGTGAGACTCTGTCTCCACAAAAAAAAAAAAAAAAAAAAAAAAAATGCCTATTTGACAGAGTTTTCTGAAGATTCAGTGCTTAATAGTGTATAATGCTTGGCACATCACTAAATTATTGATATTATTTTTATTTTGAGAGAAGGTGACTGGAAAGCTCTCAACTAAAGAGGAGTATATTTAAGGCCTACCCGTTAATAGGGGAAAAGGCTCGAAAGATGAAGAATGGGGCTATAATAGAGAAGAAAAGAAGGTTTCTCTCTGAAGAGAGTATGTCCAGGGAATGAGGGCAACAATGGCAATTTGGGAGACTTTAAGAAGTGTTTGGGCTTGGCGCCCATCCCTCAGTGGTTACCATGCCAGCCACATACACTGGGACTGGTACATTCAAACACAGCCCAGCCGGGCTAAACAACGGTGACAACTGCAACAACCACAAAAAATCGCTGGGCATTGTGGCAGGCAACTGTAGTCCCAGCTACTTGGGAGGCTGAAGCAAGAGAATAGCTTCAGTCCCAGGGTTGGAGGGTGCTGTGAGCTGTGACACCACAGGAGTCTACTAAGGGTGACATAGTGAGACTCTGTCTCAAAAAAAAAAAAAGTGTTTGGAAGTTGAGTGGGGAAGTAAGACTTTAAGACCAGAGGATTCAATTGAGATAAATACCAAAAAATAGAAAATTGGGTTTTCCTTCTGTCGTCCTCTATTTCTAAGACGGTTTCCTTATTTAGGAAAAAAAAATAATGTATCACCTTAACCACCGGATGCCATTCTATGAACTTTGTAAGCAATGTATAATAGCTTCACTCTTTATTAATGTATCTCAGCTGTGTAGGTATAAAGTGTAAGAAAATGGCAATTATGAAAGCTGATACTCAGTGTTTCTTAGGTACTATTCACTGGAATGTTAATATATTATTTAGTTTTAGAGAATCAAGTATAGAAATTTCCTTAAAAAGAGATTTACTATTGGCTTGGCATTCATAGCACAGTGGTTACAGTGCCAGCCACATACACCAAAGGAACAGGTTTGGAACCTGGCTCAGGCCAGTTAAACAAAAATGACAACAGCAGTTGATGTTGCTGTGAGCTGTGACATCACCACACTCTACCAAGGGTGACATAGTGAGACTCTGTCTCAAAAATAAAAAAGAGATGGGTGGCACCTGTGGCTCAGTGAGTAGGGCGCTGGCCCCATATACTGAGAGTGCTGTGGTCAAACCCAGCCCCAGTCAAACTGCAAAACAAAAATATAGCCAGCCATTGTGGTGGTCACCTTTAGTCCCAGGTATGTGGGTGGCTGAGCCAAGAGAATCGCCTAAGCCCAGGAATTGGAAGTTGCTGTGAGCTGTGATGCCATGGCACTGTACTGAGAGTAATAAAGTGACACTCTGTCTCAAAAAAAAAAAATAAATAAATAAATAAAATAAAAAAGAGATTTACTATGAAGGGAAGTTAAAAAAAAAATTAGGTGATTTCTTTGGTAAATTTTCAGAATATAAGTTACTTAAGAGTGTAATAATGGGCACATTGCTCATTTTTTCTTCATTCTCTATGTATTTGTTATATTCCTTTTTTTTTTTTTTTTGAGATAGGGTCTCATTATGTTGTCCCCCCCCCCCAGTAGAGTGCTCTGCTGTCATAAGCTCGCAGCAACCTCAAACTCCTGGCCATTCTCATGCCTTAGCCTCCCAAGTGGCTGGGACTACAGGCACCCACCACAGTCTCCGGCTATTTTTTTGTTGCAGTTGTTTGCTGTTGTTTAGCTGGCCTAGGCTGGGTTCAAACCCGCCACCTTCAGTGTATGTGGCTGGTGCCATAACCACTGTGGTAAGGGTGCCAATTGCACTCTGGAAGATTTCATTCCTTTACGTTGTAGATCTGAGGCCTCTGTTTTGTTTTCTTTCTTTCTTTCTTTTTTTTTTTTTAGAGACAGAATCTCACTTTGTCACCCTCTGTAGAGTGCGGTAGCATCACAGCTCACAGCAAACTACAGCTGTTATGCTTAGGCAATTCTCTTGCATCAGCCTCCCAAGTAGCTGGGACCACCACAACGCCTGGCTATTTTTTGTTGCAGTTTGGCGGGGTTGGATTCATACGTACCCATGACCCTTGGTATATGGGCCAGCACCCTACTCACTGAGCCACAGGTGCCACCCATAGACCTCTGTTTTCTTACTGGCTTCTGGCTGGGATCCTATAGGCTGCTCTCAGGCCCTGGTCCTGCCACCTCTCAGCCATAGAGTACCTCCCTTAAGGCAAAGCTGTCATGCTCAGAATTTCACTGACCTCTTTGCAACCAGCTGGAGAAAACTGATTGGTAACTTAAATACATTGCAAAATTGCAATGCAAAACCCTTTTGCTATTTAATAATCATGAAGGTATTGACAGTGGGAATCATGGGGAATTAGCTGCTGGATTAGGAGTTCATTTTAAAAAAGCAGCACTGTCTTATGAACATGTGAATCCTAGCTCCTAAAATAACTTAACAGATTGTAAATATCCAGAGCATGTCTGTAGAGTGAATGAGATTCTGGAATAAAAAGGGTAAACAGAGTTGGAAATCAGTGATCCAATGTAAGGATCAGGAACCTTGGCACAAAGAACAAGGCAGCTGCCTATTGAGATTCTTATGGCAAAACATTTGTAAAATCCAGTTAAATGATAGTGGGAATTGGGAGAAAAACTTGAAAACCCTAACTGACTATATATGTTTTAATAACTTCGTTACAATTTGTTGTTTTTCTAGAAAATAGAGCACTTAGACTTCAGATGAGCGGAGAGGCAGATGCAGCTGGAAGAGTGGGTCTGGACGAGCTAGTTCAATGTGCACCTGGTCAAATGGAGCTTCATGAGAAATCCGACCTTTCTGAGCCAGTCGGGGGAATTTGTGAAATTATTTTATTTTATTTTATTCTTGAGAGCCTCAAGCTATTGCCTTGGGTAAAGTGCTGTACATCAGAGCTCACAGCAACCTCTAACTCCTGGTCTCAAGTGATTCTCCTGCCTCCACCTCCCAAGTAGCTGGGACTAGAGGTGTCCCCCACAATGCCTAGCTATTTTCTGGATGCAGCTGCAATTGTTATTTGATGGCCAGGCTGGATTTGAACCCACCTGAGATGGAAATGGTGAAATTATAAATGAAGTAGTTGCTGCCTCAACCCAAAAAAGGCCAGATGAAGAAGAAAAAGCTGAATGAGCACACAGGCTAATGACAACCTCATGTCAGGGGATGTTTGTCAGAATTGTGGGGAATCAGTTCAAGTGGAATAGGAAAGGAAGTTTGGGGACATTTCTTTTCTGACCACAGTGATATAAATAAACAACAAAATATTGGATTTTGCGCACACTGCCCTGGGAATCATTGCTGCCATTGTAGTCTGCTTCTTGTATTTAATTGGGCTTGAGTGAAATGTAGACTTATTGCTATTTGCTGGTGTTGCACACAAAGCACTCCTTTATAAGAAATATCACAAAAATACGTAAGATCAAAAATATTTGGAGATTTCATATCTGAAAGCCTTGCTTTCTTAAACACAGTTCTCTCATATTATACCTGTTAATAACTTTGTAGTGTCATCACACTTCAACCCTTCAGAGAGGAGGAGGCGAGGCAGAGAATGTAGGCCAGAGTGTACAAATGCACCAGGTGTTACACGTGCGGTGTTCTTTTTAGAGTTGTCTGTTCCTCCTGATTACAGCAGATATGGTTCCATGCTTATTTACACAATACTTATCTTAAGCTTTTAAGATTGGGAAGTTATCTGCCTCTTCAGACTTATTATTGAGGATCTGAGTGGGATGCCTTTTTATGGTGAACTGTGTAATCATCTAAATAGCAATAAATGGCATAGCAGATTTGAAACAGACATTAAGGGAGTTATTCAGAGCTGATGTGTATGGAGAGCATTTTCAGTATTGCTGAAAGTGAATGATTAGAAAGAAGATACTTTTCTATCAACGTAACAGTATTCTGATATTTCTAACACAATTAAAATGATCACCTATATAACCTATATCAGCTATGTTGTCTTGATATCATATTGTAAAACATACCTTTTAAAAATGTTTATAACAGAGAGTATATGTGACATATGCGTAATGATTAAAATTTTAATGATAAAATAATAGAATTGAACCTTGTTATATTTTTTTCAAACCCAGTATGTAGCGAATGTCATCCTTTGAGGAACACATATATTGGTATCATTTTAATGTTTCAGAATAGTACATATTTTTTGCTAAGAGTGGTTATGTTTGTTTTTAAATTTGAATAGATATTTTAGATATTTTTTTCTTACAGAGTCTCTAGCTGTTTTCCTGGCTAGAGTGCCTTAGCATCATGGTTCACAGCAACCTCCAACTCAGATACAGGTGATTCTCTTTCATCCGTTTTTTTCTATTTTTAGTGGAGACTGGATTTTGCTTTTGCTCAAGCTGTTCTTGAACTCCTGAGCTCAAGCAATCCACCTGCCTCTACCTCCCAGAGCCACCATATCTGGCCTTGAATAAATAATTAACTTGTTTTTCAGATGCTACTAAATGTGGAAAGATGTTTGAACAATGTAAGATATTGGGTCTTCTTCTTTTTAAAAGTTTTCTTGTAGGCTTAGGGCAGGAGCTCAGTGAGTAGGGTGCCAACCACATACACCAGCCCAGCCCAGCCCAGCTAGGTCTGCTAAACAAGGACAACTGCAATCAAAAAATAGCCCCGTGTTGTGGTGAGTGCCTCTAGTCCCAGCAACTTGGGAGGCTGCTGCCAAGTGAATCCCTTAAGCCCAAGAGTTGGAGGTTGCTGTGAGCTGTGATGCCAGGGTCCTCTACTGAGGGCAACATAGTGGAGATTTGTCTCCTCCTCAAAAAAAGTTATCTTGTAAATAATTTTTTGCTGTTTTTGTTTTTTTTTTTGAGACAGAGTCTCAAGCTGTTCCCCTGGGTAGAGTGCTTAAGCCATCACTTGCTTCACACTCCCAAGTAGCTAGGACTACAGTCGCACACCAAAATATCCGAACATATTTTTGCCAGGCCACCTGGGGCCTGCGGCTCTGGTCGCTGCTGATCGCCAGATTGGAGCCTACTTGTCCTACCAGCCGCCCCGCAGGCCTTGCCAGAGTCCTCAGTCACCCCACAGGCGAGGGGGCTGCGACGTGCTGGGGCTCACCCCGCCCCTTCCTCGTAGCCTCCTGGTCTGCCTTCACGCTGCCCTGCCTTCCACCCCTACAGCAAGGCACGGCACACCCCACCCGCCCATGGGTGTGGAGAATGGGCCTGATGCTCCTGGCTGACCTTATCCACCAGAGAGCCAGAGTTGACCCTGGTGAGCCGAGGACCTCTAGGGGGAGGGGGCGAATCTTCATCAGTCTTCCTCCAGAAGGACAGGGTGCCTACCATGCTCCCACTCTCATCCCTTTCCGAGATTTCTTCTGGGGAGTGGGGGCTCTGTTCCCTTTCCCTTTCGCTCTTTCACCACGTGGATCTGAGGTCGGAATTGGGGTTCAACATCTCCCTGCTGTGTTCCTGGGCCACCTCAGGAGGCATAGCTGGGCGGGCCCTTGCGCCATCCCGCAGCGTCAGACCAAGCCCACTGACTCTAACCCTGGCTGGTGAGGCTATTCTCAGCAAGGGGGAGCCCCGAGAGGCTTGGCTGCCTCTCGGGTGAGAGAGGCAGGCTGCCCTGGCCTAGCTGTTGAGGGCTGCAACAGTCACCGCCTATTGCCACCAAAGCACCTCTTAGCCATGTGATAGCTGTCTCCGCCCTATCCTGCCTGCTTAGGGTGAGGGGGGCTGTCCAGAGGCCTCTGTCACCCCCAGGAGGGGGAGGACCCGCCTGCGTCCCCACCCTTCACGTCAGTCTCCCCACACTGGTGTGGAAGCCTCCGTGTGGCCTCCCCGAGCCCGACTCTGACCACCCCAAGAGATCTGGTCCCAGGCGTCAGGGCCCCGGCCACAACAACCTTCCTGGCTTGGCGTCTTGCCTGTGACACCCCTACCGGGGCCGCTCGGGTCCTTGGCCACCGCGCCTGCCAGTGGCCACTTGGCCCACATCTGCACGGAACCACTGGCCTGCCAGGATATGACCAAGCGCCCTGGGCCTGCCTCGGTCCTTGCCCTTGCCCCTGCCATTGTTCGAAAGCCCCTCGGGAGGTTCGCCGGGATGGTCACAGGCTGGCAGCCACAGGGACCTCCGCTCCCCAACCCAACCCGAGATGTGGCTGCCGCACCTCACCTTGGCAGTCCACAGTGCAGCACAGTGCGACACCGGTCCTGTTCCTCAGCCCATGCAGACACGGACGCCCACCCACTGCTGCAGCCCCCCTCCACTGCCCCACTGACCCATTCTGCCGCTCCTAGGCAGAGACGGACTTTGACACAACAGGACGTAGTGCCACTGGAAGATGACTGGGAGCTTGGAGCGAGGCCCATTCTTTATCCCAGGCGAGGGAGGGCCAGGTGGGGAAGGAAAAGTGGTGACAAGGGACAAGAGGAAAGGAGGCAGGGCAGAAGGTCCTGCCTAGGCCCAGGCCACGGGGGTCCTCAGGCTGTGCTGACCCGCACCAGGAGGAGAGCTACTGATGGAAGAAGAGGCAAAAGCCTACAGCCCCCAGTATTCCCAGGTGTCTCCCACCCAGGTACTAACTAGGCCCAACCCTGCTTAGCTTCCAAGATTGAGGAGAGGAGATTGGCGAGTTCAGTGCGGTATGACCTTAGACGACCTGGGTGTTCCTGGGTGCCTCAAGAGGGAGAGCTGCGCGGCTGACTGGGCCCCCATCCAGCCTTCCTGGCTGCTGATAGTGCACACGCCGCCCACGGGACAACAGCAGGGATCCCTGGAGCAGTCCAGTCTTGCTGACCACTCATCTGACTGGGGGCACAGATGATGGGGGAGATGTGGGTGTGGGTGTCAAGCTTGGCGTGAGGGTGGGGGTCTGCAGCAGTGGTGGTGGGGTGGTGACTCTCTGTCCCCCAGGGATGGATGCAGCCCCCCTGAACCTCTTGCTGCCCTGCAGGCTTTGCCAGAGGCCTTGGTCACCCCAACAAAGGGGGGTGATGCTGCCATGGGGTCCCGGGGCTAGACCTGCTACCACCACCCTACCTCCTGGTCCTCCTCCATCCTGCCCTGCCTTCCAACTCCACAGCAAAGTACAGCACACCCACTGTCAGGTGTGGAGAATGGACCTGATGCCAGGCCTTACCTTCTTCAGTGGAGAGCCAGAGTTGATCATGGTGAGTGCCTGGCCTCTACCAGGCAGAGGCGAGTCATCATCAGTCTTCCTCCAGAGGGACAGGGCGGCTACCTTGTCCCCCACCCTCACCCCTTTCCAAGATTTCTTCTGGGGGATGGGAGCCCTGTGCCCTTTCCCTCTCGCTCTTTCACCCCATGGATCTGAGGAAGGACTTGGGTTCATAGTCTCCCTGCTGCCTCCCTGGGCTTCCTTAGGAGGCACAGGTGGCCGGGCCCTTGCCCCATCCCAGCTGTTGCAGTGATCAAGCTCACCTTGGCTAACCCTGGCTGGCAAGGCTGTGGGAAGCCGTGGGGAGTTCCTGAGGCTTGACTGCCACTCCCTGGGCAGGCTGCCCTGGCCCAACTTGGGTGGGCTGCAACTGCCAATGCCTATTGCCAGGAAGAACCCTTTTGCCCTGAGGACAGATGTGTCTGCTCTATGCTACCTGCTGTCCAGCTAGCCTTGCCAGGGGCTTGGGTCACCACCAGGAGGTGGAATGGTCTGCTGCACCCAGCCCTTCTGGTCGGTCTCCCCACCCAGGTGTGGAAGCCTCCATGTGGCCTCCAATGGCTGATCCTGACCAACCCAAGATATCTGACCTCGGGCATCAGGGCCCCTGCAATGCTCTCCCTCCTGGTTTAGTGTCCTGACTGCATCACCACCTCCAGGGCCCACTCCAGGTATTCCCCATCATGCCTGCAGGGGTGGACACCTGGCCAGCACCCACTGAGTCATGGCCGCCACCCTGACTTGACGAAGCCCCCCAGCCCTTGCCCAGAAACCTTGCCATCATTCTGCAGAGAAGGTGAAAGGTTGGTGGCCCTTAGGACGACCCAGGTTATGGGTGAGACAATGCCTGGGGCCTACAGGATCCCATTCTAGGTGAGGCATTAACCCCAAGCTGGAAACAAGCACCACACTGGTTCTCTAGCTTAGTACTTCAAGAGGCTAACTTTACTGTTGGGAGACAATCATTTCATATTCTTAGCCCTGTGTCCTCGACCGTCTGTGGTAACAAGAGAATATAGAGAAGACATTATTTATATCTGGACCTGAACAGGGCATCTAGGATCAAAGTTTAGGTGTGCCTCATCCCTGCCTCCTCCCCTCTCCCCTATCCTTACCAGTTATTTTCTTGTTTCCTACATTATACATTCCATGCCTGTTCTCACCACCCAAAGAGAAAAGACTGGTGGGCCGGCTGACCTGTTCTAAGTAATTGTTCTATGATGATTAAATCGTGGTCACAGCACCCCAGGAGCTTTCCTGAGTAACTGTAAAATAAGATTATTTTCAGAATGAGCTGTGCAGTATGTGTGTGAAATAGTGTGCTCAGGTGAATATATACCTGCATCTGCAGGCTGGGGAAGGAAGATTGTGGGAGAAGTGAGGATGGGGAGGCCAGGAATGTTTGCAGGAGGAAGCATCTTTGCCTTCCATCTCACTGGTGAACACCAGTGAGGCTGCATGCATCCTTCCAGTCCAGCCACTAGACCCCAGGGTGGGGATTGTAGAGAGAAAATTCTATCCTGACACTGAGCCAAACAGGGTGGGCCTTTCGGCATGAATTTCATGCAGGATCATGCATGGCCTTGGGAGAAATATTCTCTGGTACATCAAAAACTTTAAGCCACCAGATCTCTGTCAATGGGAGAAGGGAAGTTTCCTAGCATCTAGAAGACTAGAGAGACATGCTGTAGTTGACCGTGGAACTTATCTGATCAGGGACACAGAGGAAAGAACCACACACAGAATGATTGATGAAAGGGAGACTGGTGCTCACTCAGGCACTCAATGAAAACCCATGTTTATTGGGTGTTTTTATTTGATCGGTTACATACTGATCAAATAAAAGTATAGAAATAAAAAAAGGAACAAACAATGATGAAACAGCAGAAGCTGCCATGAAAATTCTTTGTTCAACATAGATGCTGCTGGATACATATATAGTTGATCTAAATTGAACACACTTTCTCAACATTATGCTACAGGCTTGACCACAACGGTGTCTGGCTGTCTGTTCTGTCGGATAAGTTCCTCATAGCCATAAATAAAAAGAGAAAAGGACAAAGCACCTCTGCAAGTGCCCAACCCCCAGCTTTACCCTGCAAAGCCCTCCTGTTAATTCCTCCTGTGAACATCTTAACTGAATGTTCTTGCCTGGGCATGTCCACAGAGAAAGAAGATTTTCCATCTTCAGGCAACATTCCTTGGGGAGCACCTGAGGCCATGTCACTTGCTTTGGTTGGTGGGCCAGTACCCCTCCTTTTCATTTATTGACTTGCACTGCTGTCATAGCCAAAAAGACAGCAGCATTCCTATCACTAGTTCGTTTAACTTGTATCAAATGTTTAATTATCATATAAAGAATAAACCCAATCAAACTAAATAAGAACAGAGAGACAGCAGAAGTTTCAAGCAAAGTATGTATCTTATCAATAAGATTCAATTGAGCTATTCCTTCTGAAATACCTTTCAGAATTTCATCTCCATTAAGTTTTTCCAATTTTTGCTCAAAAGTTGAGTATACTTGATGTTGTAACTCAATTATATCAGCAGTCCAATTCTCATGATTTAACAAATGTTTTTTAACCTTACTCCATGGAAACAAAGTTTTATTATAAAACACAGGGGTAACACAATAAGAAGTTACATTCCAATCACATTTTAACTTTGTTTCTCTAAACTATATAATTGATCACCTAATAAAATCAGTTTGTTCTAAATCTGCTAATTCATTACATATCTCTGTATCAATTTGCTTCTGAGAAATCCAAAGTTTCTCAGCATCATTATGCCAATTAGAAACAAAATTTTCAGTTTTAATGGATTCAGTCAATGCTATTCCACCTGCGGCTGCAGAGGCTGTGACAGCTATAATCCCAAGGATGGCTGCTATCTGAAGACTGATAAATCTCTTCGTCTCTTTGTCAGCTGCTGGGCAAGGTGGGCTAGGATGGAGATGGCGGGGGACTCCTCCCATGGGCGCATCATCTTCACCGGAAGCCAAACTCCTGTCCTGGCCCTGAGTAAAAAGATCCAATCTCGAGAAAAATCAATGTCAGTGGATATATTAAAACAAGTAAATAACCAAGAGCTTCCTGGGCAGTTAATTTCATCAGTTTTCTCATTCCAATTGACCTCTCCAACCAGCCATACAAATGGTAGCTTAACACATGCTTGTATGAAATGTGCATCCCTCCATTTAAAAATGGAAGACAGAATGGGTGACATACTGTCACCCCTGCTACAGTATCTTTATGTGTGTAAGCTCCTTTCCATGCATTTAGCCCCCAAAGAGCCACACCTATCTTCCATAAATATGGCTGTGGATATCCAACAATTCCAGGAGAAGGTGATGAAAATCCACTTTCAAGCCACACTAATTCTCTTACAGAGGAATAAAGAATATCTGTAAACCTTTTTTCATGTGCCAAAATACTCAATCTGAACCCAGATTTTTCAGACACATACGCTAGAGGTCTCCAATCTATTATAGGGCCAAACTTTGTTTGTCTTAAGATATACAAGTAATCACCTCGACATTTAGTCCAATGTATCCATTCATTAATATCCAAAAAAGTATGGAGTTTACAACAACGTAAATGAGACAAAAGTTTATGAGTAGTTGAAATAAATTTAGTAAATGTCATACTAGTAAATAATAATCAGAAGTTCCATTTCTTAAGCTGACCCATTGCTGAGGTCTAAATGCCACACAAGGGGGCTCAGGGCCTATGCAAATAGGAGGTCCAGAAACTCCAGTAGAATAATTGAATATTAAAGTACCCTCTTCCTCAGGTTTAAATGGACCTCTATCATCATATGGGCCAGGGAGCCAGAAACTTTCATTAATATATATGGACACAGATGATTCATACCAAGACACTCCCCTTAGTAAAGGAGGGTTTGGTACATAATTCCAGTAAGTATAATTTTGGGCACTTACCTGTGTGCTCAATAATGCAAGTATGGCAAGAAACAAGGTCCTAGTGTTCAGAGGGTGACTGATCATCCTTACTATGGACCATGCCTCCTAGCATAGTTGCGAGAGGCCTCTCCATGTCACTCGGGTTGTTGGACTGCAGTTTCATTGAATTCTCCAATTTTGAGGAACCAGGTGTTGAGGAGAAACCAGATAATTGTGTTGTTCCTCCAGGGTTAATGATGACATTCTTAACTGTTAGGTTAGGCTATTAGGTTCCTGGTTCGTCACATTTGTGCTCAGTGACATGAGTGGGGCATCATTTCTGAGTTTGGTGAGTTTGTCTGGTAGCAAGAATTCATTATTTCCTGAGGAGAGATAAGCATACCCTCTTCCCCAACAAACAACTACCACAGGAACCTGTTCTCCTTTAACAACATCCTTAGAATATATAGGTTGATTTAATGGAATTGTAACTTCCTTAATCCATTGCTGTGAAGCTGGTGTGTTACCTTCTGAATCTGAATTTTAAAAACTTAAAGTAAAAAGAGCTGAACGCATTCCATTTCAGGGTGTAGTATTATATCCTACTCCTCTTTTCTTTTTAAAAAGCATTTCTTTTAATGTTCTATTTGCCTTTCAATAATAGCTTGTCCTGTACCATTATTAGGTATTCCTTTAACCTGTTTAATTTTATATCCTTGAAAAATTCTTGGCACTTAGTAGAAATATATGCTGACCCATTATCCGTTTTAATAGTTTCAGATACTTCCATAACAGCAAAAGCTTCTAATAAGTGTGTAATTACTGCATTACCTTTTTCTGATGTTAAGGCTGTGGCCCAAGAAAAATGAGAAAAAATATCAATTGAATTATGAACAAATGTATGCTTTCCAAATTCAGTATATTGAGTTACATCAATTTGCCATAATTCGTTTGGTTTGTTTCCTCTGGGATTTACTCCCATTGGTAAATGAGGAGCTGTTATGACATGTAGGACATGCTCTAATAATACCTTTTGCTTCTCTCCATGTTATGGGATATTTATGTTTAAGTGAGAAGGCATTATTATGATGAAGAGCATGCTCTTCTTGTGCTTTTTGTACTGTGCCAATTAAAGTATCAATTGTGTCATTACCCATAGTTAAAGGACCAGGGAGACTTGTATGAACTCTAATATGGGTTATATAAATTTGGGTTGTTCTAGTTCTAATTAAATTTTGCAGTTTATGAAATAGGGAAGGCAAATCGGTCCTATCATCAGAGAGGGTGGTGCTTTCATTATGTTGCACAGAATATGCAGAATAATTAGAGTCTGTTATTATATTTAATAAAGTATCAAGAAAATATTCTAATAGTAAAATGATAGCAAACAATTCAGCCTTTTGAACAGATTTAGATGGAGATTGTAAGACTTTATTAATAGTTCCACAGATATATCCAGCTCTGCCTTTTTTGTTAGCATCAGTAAAACAATTCTGAGCTCCACTAATGGGAGTGGGGGAAATTACCCTAGGAAAAATCCATGAAATGAATTTTCTTTAGAAATTGAATTATTTTGTCCTGAGGGAAATGATTATCAATTTCCCTTCAGTAATAAGCTAGAGCAATTTGCCAATCCTGAGATAGGACAAACAGATCAGAAATTTGTTTATTAGTTAAAGGAACCATGATTTTTCAGGATCTTGACCTATAAGCTGTCTGAACCTGTGTCGACCCTTTATAATAATACTAGCAATTTTTTTAACATAAGGCTGTAGTTTCTTAGTGGCCTTATGTGGTAGGAAACACCATTCAATAAATGCAGTTTGTTGAGCCAATAATCCAGTAGGGGAATGTTGAGATGGAAAAATATATAAAATGAAATCTCTATTTTCAATAATTCTATCCAACTATTCACTATGCACATGTTGCTCTAACCATTGTAACTCCTTTTCAGCCTTGGGAGTAAATGTTCTAGGGCTATTAAGGTCAGAGTCTCCCTCTAATAATGAAAATAAATGAGTCAAGGAATATGTACGAATTCCTAAGGAGAGACGGACCCAATTAATATCTCCTAACAGTTTTTGGAAATCATTAAGAGTTATTAGAGAATCTCTTCTGATTTGTATATCTTGTGGAGTTATTTTTTGAGCTGTCATTTTATATCCTAGATAACTCCATGGGTCTGATCTTTGAATTTTCTCATTGAAAACATGGAGACCATATTCTTTAAATAAAATGCAAGCAGATTGAATTAAGTTATTTAAAACAGACTCATCTGGATGGGCAAACAAAATATCATCCATATAAAGATAATAAATGCCATCTGGAAATTGTAGAGTTAATTTTTGCAATGGTTCCTGTACAAACACGGAACTGCTCGCTTAATGGCAGCATGGAGCTTTGCAAGAAACTCAACAAAAGGCTCATTGGGACCCTGTACGATCTTGGTAAAGAATTTTCCTTCCCCAGGATCATCTAATTGAGCCCAGGCATGGAGGCAAATATCTCTAATTATAATCAGTGTCTCATCAGTCACATCTAGCTGTCTATCATGCCTTCTGTACTCTCCATTGCCTGTCATTTGGTCATAAGAAGGATCAGGATTACTATCATTCTTTGTCTTAGCCTCTTTATTCCACCAAGAAACAAATTGCAAGTACTGTGCTGGAGATAAGGCTGTTTCAGCGAGTCTCTTCCAGTCTCTAGGTGTCAGAAACCGATCCCCACAATAGGACCTTAACAAGCCCTGAGTAAATGTTGCATTAGGCCATATGCTACAAGAGCATATTTCACAGATTTAAGAAATTTAAGATCTACTTCTGTATACTGGACCTGGCCAACCGGGGCAAGATGGCTTGAGCAGCTTCGCCTGCTCTTCTGGCTGCCGCTTGAGTTACCTACATAATAATTCCTATGTCTTGGTCAAAAGAGGAACTGGCACAAGCTATATCTGGCTCATGGAGCATTCTTAGATCTTGCAGGCTAGGAACATTAACTCTATGCACCGTTCTGGAAGTCTCCACACTCTGATATGTATAAGGCGGGGCAGATGGAAATCAGTTAGAAACAGGATAAAGCTGTTTAGATATATCCGGAGAGAGGGGTCAAGACATAAAGATTTAGGTCTTTCAGGTACAGCGGTAGGTGGAGGAGGTGGAGGAGGAGGAGGTGGAGATAATGGAAAAAGCATGCCAGTAGATGGCGTCAGAGGCACAGAAGGTTTATGTCTAGCCCCTTCAATTAATTCATTATATTCTCTAATGAAATCCCTTAAATTAGACATTTTTTTCTTGTTAAGACTGCCATGAGGTAGAAAGAGGCAAATCACTCTCGCCCACTGCTCCCTCAAGAGGAGGAATGTCATCTTCACAGTTAGTTTCAATTTTGTTCCCCTTAATAGGCAATTTAGATAAATCAGGTCCTGTTGTTTCACACTCAGGTTTAAGAACACTGTAATATCACCATCAACTTGTGTTTGTAGTTTTTTTGGTGTTAACAAAGGTCTGCAAAGCAATTTTAAACAAATTATATGCTGTCCAAACATCTGCATCAATAATATTACCCTGTTGATGAGACCTTTTCATATCCTCTCCCATATCCGTTCATGCGGAGAGATTTAACTGATAGTGAAACTCAGGCGAAAACCAATAACAACATTCATGAACAGTTGAAAAAAGATGGCGAAAAGTTTAATTTTTAACATTAACTCCCATGGAAATCGACAAAGATTTTAACAAATGAATATACTCTTCCTCTTTAGAACTTGTATCACCCATTTTTAATGTCCCTTTCAAATATATATGTTGAAAGTCCTGGGTACCTTCAGCCCAGTGGTAACCTTTCGATTCTGTGCATTCCTAGTAATTCTTACCTTAAGGTCGGTGAACAGAAGTTCCAGGGACAATTCAAGCAGGCTCGGTCCAGCCATTGACCCTGCTCACTGCGCCAGATGTAGTCGACCACGGAATTTAACTGATCAGGCACAGAGAGGAAAGAACCACACACAGAATGATGTGGAGACTGGTGCTCACTCAGGCACTCAGTGACAACCCACGTTAATTGAATGTTTTTATACATACTGATCAAATAATAGTATAGAAATTTTAAAAAAGGAATGAACAATGAGGAAACAGCAGAAGCTGCCATGAAAATTTTTTTCAGCACAGATGCTGCTGGATACATATATAGTTGATCTAGATTGAACACACTTTCTCAACATTATGCTACACCACAATGGTGTCAGGCTGTCTGTTCTGTCGGATAAGTTCCTCATAGCCATAAATAAAAAGAGAAAAGGACAAAGCACCTCTTCCCATAACCTCTGCAAGTGCCCAACCCCCAGCTTCACCCTGTGAAGCCCTCCGGCTAATGCCTCCTGTGAAAATCTTAACTGAATGTTCTTGCCTGGGCATGTCCACAGAGAAAGAAGATTTTCCATCTTAGGACAACATTCCTCAGGGAGCACCTGAGGCCATGTCACTTGCTTTGGTTGGGGGGTCGGTACCCCTCCAACATGTTTTTAATATTAAGATATTGCTTGAAATATTCCAGCTCATTTTATCAATGAGCAGTAAGTGGCTCAATTGAACTAAGTTATCTGGCTTCATTGCCCATTATTTTTCTGTGATGCACTTAACCACCTCAGCAGGAATGAACTTGGGACATTTGCTCAGGAGGGATGGAGATTCTTGGTGTCAGCTCCAACTATATTCTGTGCTTTCTCTAAGGAACTGTGTACCCAGGTGGTATGTCATAATATCTGGTCTAATAATCTATTGGGACACTGTATTAGGATTTGAAATGATCCAAAAGAATTTTTTTCTCTCTGTCAACTTACTCTTCCTTAAAATAACTTTGGTGCCACTGTAATATATTTATCATGTCAGGAAGCAGGAGAGAAAAAGAAATAAAACTCTTCCCAGGTGCATTATCTTAGATTGGGAAGCAGTCTTAGAGACTTCCTGTTCCTAATGCAGAAATGCCTTCTTCTGTATCATGGACCAATTTCATACCATCATAATTGAACCCCTTGGGGAGCTCAGGACTATAAGGGAATTAGGTCTGAATTACACAGATAATCAAGATTAGGAGAAGTGTGGTCAGGGACAATAACAAAACACTCCTAAGTTATCAGAATCTACAATGACTAAGAATTATTTTTAGGAATGAGTTTCTTTTTCAAACATTCACCCTTCGAAATCACTTTTCTCCACCAGACATAGTTGCTCACGTCTGTAATCCTAGCACTCTGGGAGGCTGAGGTAGGTGGATTGTTTGAGTCCAGAGTTCAAAACCAGCCCAAGCCAGAGAAAGACCCTATCTCCACCAAAATAAAACAACAAACAAACAAAAACTCACTGGATCTTCATGGGCACCTATTGTCCCAGCTACTTGGGGGGCTGAGGCAAATGAATCACTTCAGCCCAGGAGTTTTAAGTTGCTCTGAGCTATGATACATGGCACTCTACCCAGGGTAACAAGCAAGTCTCCTTTTCATG
>CAUYON010179682.1:0-17753 GCA_963573935.1 Arctocebus calabarensis
CAGGGTGAATGTTCTGAGTTCAGCATGATCCAATGCTGGAAGTTTTGATTAGTGATATTTTCCTACTATTCCTGCACATCCTTTGAATTAACTGGTTCAGTCTTAAATGCCTGCATGGTGCCTTTTTAGGATAAGGTATAACCATATGTTTTAGTGGAAGTGTTCCAGGTCAGGAAGATTGAAATTTCTTTAATCTGTAAGTGGGGAGGAGAGTCAGCAAAGAGAGGAGGAGCCCATAAACTTTTTGGTTCTAATTTTCAAACTAATAAGGTATTTTCAAATGACTGGGTCATGTTTGCCTCCCTGGGAGCCTACTTGCATCCTTGTGCTTGACGCATGAAAAGGAGTCCTCAAATGAATAAGAAGGAAAAAAAGGATCCAAGCAGATACTAATTCATTTATCTTCTTGGTAACTTAAACTGACCATTGTTTTTGTATCACAGATGGTTTTCTTATGACACTGGTTTCAACATGTAAATCCACATTTGAAAATCTGCTTTCTGAACACACAGCACAGCTGTAGGAAACCCAGTATTGCACTCTGTTGTCTCTTCCAACAGACACACTTCATAAGGCACATGTCATAACGAGCAGTTGTTAGTAAAAGCTATCTACTAGAAACTTCAGTAACAGCTTTAGAAGCTAGAAGTTCAACATATTCTACAAATATTTGTAAATATAAGGCTAAGAGCTATCAGCCTAATCTGTAGAAACAGAACCTCTTATTGACCAAAAGGCATATGGATTTAGGTTTGTTCTTTTATGTCACACACCTCTGAATATGGAAATTTTTTCTGGTCAGTGGCTGAGGTTCAGATGACAGTGGGCTTGGGCCTGTAATTGCTGCCGTGGTCTCTCCCTGCCTGCCAATAGAGAGCTGCCAGTACTTAGTCACCAGCGAAGATGGGACCCATTGGGGCAAAATAGTTTTTCCTCTGTGTACTTGGGAAGACCCAAATGTTAAAGGTTAGCTTCTTCACTGTAATTTCTGTAAAAAGTTTACTCAAACCTCCCTGGATTGAAATCATCTCTGTAGAGGTTAGGAGGGAAATTTGACAAACCCTCTTTTTGAGGGAACTAATGAGAGCATATGTCCATCTCATTGGTGGAACCAAGAAACTTATTTCCTTGTATTAAGTGCACTTCATGTATTTCTAACAAGATGACTTTTCAGAAAGTGAAATTTGTTATGTTCTGGCTTTTAAAAGGTAAAATATAAATAAATTTCATAATTTATCCAACTGGTTAAAAAAAAAAAGTGAATACAACAAATAATGAGGAAAACTGACTTATGCTTTACAGTGTGATGAAAAGGATACAATAATACATAGTATTCCAGATAAAAATGCATAATTTGAATGTAATAATGAGAGAACATCAAACAAATTTAAAATCAGAGACATCTGGCTCAGCGCCTGAAGCACAGTAGTTACAGCACCAGCCACATGTACCAAGGCTGGTAGGTTCAAACCGGACCTGGGCCAGCTAAACAACAATGACAATGGCAACAAAATAATAGCCGGGTATTGTGGCAGGCGCCTGTAGTCCAAGCTACTTGGGAGGTTGAGTCAAGAGAATCACTTAAGCCCAAGATTTTGAGGTTGCTGTGAGCTGTGATGTCACAGCACAATACCAACGGCAACATAGTTAGGCTCTGTCTCAATAAATAAATAGATAAATAAATGAATAAATAAATAAATAAAATCAGAGACATCCTAACAAATTACTAGCATGTTTGTTTTTTTTAAAAATGCCAGTCTTGGCTCGGCACCTGTGGCTCAGCGGGCTAAGGCGCCAGCCACATAATCCAGCCCAGGCCCACCAAACAACAATGATGGCTGCAACCAAAAATGGCTGGGCGTTGTGGCGGGTGCCTGTGGTCCTAGCTACTTGGGAGGCGGAGGCAAAAGACTCGCTTGAGCCCAGGAATTGGAGGTTGCTGTGAGCTATGATGCCACAGCACTCTATCCAGGGTGACAGCTTGAGCTGTCTCAAAAAAAAAAAAAAAAAAAAAAGCCAGTGTCTTACCTGGATGAAGTAGAAACATATTCTTCTTAGTAAAGTATCAAAAAATAGAAAAACAAGTATCCAATGTGCTAAATAATAATATGAAACCAATCTATAAACAACTACATGTCCTCACAGAAGAAAAACACAAGTATATTTTAGTGAGGGGAAGGGGAGAGTTGGAAAGGGGAAAAGGGAGGAGGGAGGCTGATTGGCAAGTTTTCCCCTAATGTGTACATCATAAGGGTATTCAGCACACCCCCTGGGTGAAGGGCTCAACTACAACTTCAACTTTACCTTAGAAACAAAAACAATTTTTTTTTTGTTTGTTTTTTTGAGACAGAGCCTCAATCTGTCACCCTGGACAGAGGGCTGTGGCATCACAGCTCACAGCAACCTCCAATTCCTGGGCTCAAGCGAGTCTCTTGTCTCCGCCTCCCAAGTAGCTGGGACTACAGGCGCCCACCACAACGCCCGGCCATTTTTTTGGTTGCAGCCGTCATTGGTTGTTTGGCAGGCCCGGGCTGGATTCGAACCTGCCAGCTCAGGTGTACGTGGCTGGTGCCTTAGCCCGTTGAGCCACAGGTGCCGAGCCAACAAAAACAATTTAACCTAAACATTTGTACCTCCTATTAATCTGAAAGTTTTAAAAAAATTGGCAATATCACAAAAGAAGAAGAAAGGCTGCACAACTGTTCTAGATTAAAAGACATTAACCAGACCTATCAACTAAATGCAGTGTGCAATCCTGGAATAGACCTAGATCAGTTTAAAAAAAAAAAAGTCCACCATAAAGGATATTACTAGGAAAAGAAGTGAAAATAGAGTGCAGCATCTGTGGCTCAGTGGGTAGGGCGCCAGCCCCATATACCAAGGGTGGTAGGTTTGAATCTGGTCCTGGCCAGGTAAAACAGCAATGAGAATTGCAATAAAAAATAGCTGGGCATTGTGGTGGGAACCTATAGTCCCAGCTACTCAGGAGGCAGAGGAAGAGAATCGCTTAAGCCCAAGAGTTGGAGGTTGCTATATGCTCTAATGCCACAGCACTCTGCTGAGGACAACAAAGTGAGACTCTGTCTCAAAAAAAAAGAAAGGAAGAGAAAACAGAATATGGTCTTACATGAGTTAAGAGTATTGTTTCAAGAATGAATTTCCTGAAATAGTTAAAAAAAAAAAAAAAAGGAAGGGGGATCCGGGAGGAGGGTATGAAACAGTACTTTGTTTTGTACTATTCTACAACTTTAAAAATTACTTCCACAGCAAAAGCTGAAAAAGAAGTTACTGCATAAACTCAACTCCGACTATAATAGAAACAATTACTATTAATAAAGTCTATATCATACTAAAAAAAGGCAAGGCTTCCTAAATGACATCATCAATAATGTTAAACTCAACTCCTCACTCTCCTCTCACCTATCTCAAACCACAATCCAACTTGGCTTTGAATTTTCCTGAAACATCACTGTAGACATTTGTTTCATCTAAGATCTAGATAATAAGGTCTTCATGGCTGTAGCCATCTCTTAAGTGGATGACAAGAAGAAAAACCATCATTCTGCATCTTCTTAAAAGAGTACTACAAAGATGAGAAGAGCTACTAGATTATATAATAATTTTTTTTTTAAATTATCATTCACCTTCCATGGTTTTTCTGGAATTGGTGGATCTTCAATTTCGGCATCGACATCATTACTATGGACCCAAGTATCATAACTATGAGTAAAATAAAAAAAAAAAAGAAAAACAGAATCAAAGTTCATTCATTATAAAGACTTTTAACAACAGTAAGAATACATTTTAGAAGTACTATTAGGATCCAGTAATAATAGAATTATCAGACAGTTTTGTTTTTACCACTCTATTAAAAAAAAAATTCTTCCACAGAAGTCACTAGCAACCTTCATATAGCTAAATCCAAAGTTCAAGCCTCAACCCAGAGAATTTTAAACAGTTGATTGCTCTTTCCCAAATGTATTTCCCTTACACAGCCTCTAGCACAGCACTATTTTGTGGTATTTCTTCTCATCACCAACCTCTCTTTAGTCTCAGTTGCCAGTTTCTAATCTTTGTGCCAAACCTCTTAAAACATTCAAAGAACCTGGAGCTCAATTTTTGGAAAAATCTTCTTTTAGTGATTTAATTCATTATGACTTCAAATATATATTGACAAGGTGAAATTTTTTATCTGTTCTCTTGTCTAAATTCTGAACTTATATCCAATAGCCAATTCCCATCTTCTCTCAAACATCTAACAAGCATTCTAAACCTAACACCTTCAAGCACATTTCTATAATCAAACCATGAGCAAATTCTATCAGCTCTACCTCCAAAGTATGTCCAGAATTTCTATACTTCTTACCCCTCCACTCTACTCACTGTTCTCCCTTACCTTTGCCATTAGCCCTCTCAAAAGTCCACTTTTCACACAGCAACCAGAGTGATCTTTTTGAAAATTAAGTTAGCCCACATAACTCCAATGCTCAAAATCTTCTAACAGAGCCCACCTTATCAGAGAGAACATCAAAATCCTAATAGTGCCTCACAAAGACCTCAAGATCTGATCTTATGACTATAAATCAGACCTCATCTCCTAGTCTTCTTCACTCTTTACTGATGTTATTATACTTGAGCCCCACTGACTATATTGACATTATTCCAACATATACCACTAAGTCTGCGTATGCTTCACACATACTGCTTCCTACTGCCTGGAATGTTTCCCACTGTCTAGATATCCATATAGTTTACTTCCTTATTTCTCCCCATCTCTTTGCTCAAAGATCCTCTTACAATGAGCTCCAACTCATTGATATAAATCATTCCACCTATTCCAACACAATGCTGAAATAAGCACAAAATTCACCACCAAAGTGTAACCATTGATAATTTCAATATACTGATCAACGAATTATAAAACCAAGCGACATTTAAGACATCTAAATGAAATAATGATAGAAAGCATTAGCTACTTTAGCCACTACACAAAAGTCAATTCAAAAACATCTGAAACCAGGACAACTCTGCTTACTTATTAACAGCACTCTGGTAAGATTTCTAGCAACACTAAAACATAAGCCAGAAAAAAAATTCCTTCTCTAATTAAGTATACTAAGTGAAATTATAATAATGAGGAAAAAATGATATCTTTATAGTCTTCAAGTCTTGATTAAAAAATGTAACATAAATAACAAGTCAGTGTACATGCCACAGTCAATTTTTAATAGTCAACTAACAAAGCCTCTTGAGAAGACAAAATTTGTGCCATCTATTACTTCTTATTTGATACATAAGGAAAAGTTTAGTGATCAGGATAGTACAAATGGTATAAAATTTACATCAACCCTATTCAAGTAGCTTCTCATAAATTTGAGTTTCCATCTTAAGTGTTTCAAAGGGCAAACTGCTTTCCTATGATAGTTGTTATAACACCAAAAGTTGTTTTTTCATAGTGCCAAGGATACTGACTTGAAGCCTTATGACCAGAGTGCTTTATACATAGCACTTGCTCAAGTGTTATTATTTTAAAGGTAAGATGCCAGCCTGAGTAACATAGTGAGACCCCATCTTTACAAAAAAATTTACAAATTAGCTAGGTGTGGTAGCACATGCCTGTAGTCCTAAGTTATTCTAGAGGTTGAGGTAGGTGGACCACTAGAACCCAAGAGTTCAAGGTTACAGTGAGCCATGATGACGTCAATTCACTCTAGCCTGGTAAGCTGGGCATGGTGATACATACTTGTAGTGTCAGTTACTCAGGAGGTAGCAGGATCATTTGAGTTGGTTCACTTTCAAGTACTCAAATTATGATTCAAAAGAAGATGATTTAGTTCTAATTTACTCAATCTGTGTAAAAAGACAGTATGGGCTGGGTGTAGTGGCTCATGCCTATAATGCTACCACTTTGGAAGGCCGAAGTGGGAAGATTCAAACTTGAGGCCAGAAGTTCAAGATGAGCCCAGGCAACATGGCAATACCCAGGCATGGTGGCATGTGCATCCGTTAAACCCTGCTTCTCAGAAGGCTGAGGCAGAAGGAGGATCACTTTAGCTTAGGAGGTCAAGGCTACAGTGAGCTATGAACATGCGAATGTAATCCAGCCTAAGTGCAACAGAGACCTCACCAATAAAACACACACACACACACCCCTCAATAAGTAAGAGTAACGACAACACAAATCCACAACGATCTCACTACTCATATAGTAAAGCTATACATAAATAAGTGAAACTTGCTTTGACAAAAATCTTTATACCAGATCTCATAGTGCATCTACGTTACCTGTCTGGGTAAAAGCCCCAATGCACTAACACCTGCTTGTCTTTTCTCATCACTGGTCTCAACCATTCCTCTGAAAAGGAAAAAAACTTTAGTCAAACTAACAAAATAATTGAATAAACTATGACTTAGCCTTAATTTTTACTAAACTTTTTAGTTTGGCAATGAGCAATTTAAAAGAAAGTTTTTTTTTTTTTGGTTTGTTTTTGTTTTTGAGACAGAGTCTCACTGTGTTCTCCTCAGTAGAGTGTCATGGCATCACAGCTCACGGCAACCTCAAACTCTTGGGCTTAAGTGATTCTCTTGCTTTAACCACCCAAGTAACTAGGACTACAAACACCCACCACAACACCTGGCTATTAAAAGAAGTTTTTTAATTGAGGTCTATTTCCTAGATTGAACAGAAATTTCTCAGGATGCTTACTCACACTTTCTAGAGTAGAAGTCCACTATCTAGCACTCTTAACAAAATCAACTATTCACCACAGTAAAATACTCCCTTTCCATCCAGCTACAGTTGTCTATCTTATACACAAATCACGATCACCATTATAATAATGCTTCAAATCCTATAAATAACTTCTCATTCCATCTTCTGTGAGGCTTTGCAATTATTATATATCTTTCAAGATGTAAGTCATGCTTCATCCCCTTGATGGTCTACTTTCTCCCAATTCACTTTCTCTGGTGGAGAAAGTATTAGCTATTTGCTTTCTAGTGTGACATCAAAACTTCTAGCAATAATATCATTTATGTTATTCTGTAAATTGTCATAATACCTGTTTAGCTCTCCAAACAAGAGTGTGAGCAAGGTAATCAAGACATTTTTCTTTCAGGTTTCCTTTTCTTTTTTTTTTTTTTTCTTTAGAGACAGAGTCTAACTTTATCACCCTCGGTAGAGAGCCGTGGCGTCACACAGCTCACAGCAACCTTCAACTCCTGAGCTTAGGCGATTCTCTTGCCTCAGCCTCCCGAGTGGCTGCGATTACAGGTGCCCGCCACAACGCTTGGCTATTTTTATGTTTTGCAGTTCAGCCAAGGCTGGGTTTGAACCCACCACCTTCAATACATGGGGCCGGCACCTTACTCGATGAGCCACAGGAGCCTCCCTCAGGTTTCCTTTTCAAAGACAGGTAAAAATTATTTAAATGATTCTTTTTTTTTTTTTTTTTGAGGCAGTCTCACTATGTCACCCTTGGGAGAGTCCCATGGTATCATAGCTCACAGCAACCTCAAACTCCTGGGCTTAAGTGATTCTCTTGCCTCAGCCTCCCAGCAGCTAGGACTACAGGTGCCCACCATAATGCCCAGCTATTTTTTTGTTGCAGTTGGCCCCAGCTAGGTTCAAACCCGGCAGCCTCAGTATACGTGGCTGGCACTGTAACCACTGTACTATGGGCACCAAGCCAATGAAATGATTCTTAATGATTTTAATCACAGTTTAATTTCCTCTGGATTTTAGAACTGGTCATCATGCATGTCTTTGATAGTCTGAATTTAGGTTAGAAAACTTGTTCCTAGGGCAGCGCCTGTGGCTCATCGAGTAGGGTACTGGCCCCATGTACCAAGGGTGGTGGTTTCAAACCTGGCCTCAGCAGAACTGCAAACCAGAAAAATAGCCAGGCGTTGTGGCGGGTGCCTATGGGCTACTCGGGAGGCTGAGGCAAGAGAATCGCTTAAGCCCAAGAGTTGGAGGTTGCTGTGAGCTGTGTGACGCCACGGCACTCTACCGAGGGCGATAAAGTAGGACTCTGTCTTTACAAAAAAAAAAGAAAGAAAGAAAAAAGAAAACTTGTTCCTAATACCAGGAGGGAAATTTTGAAGTAGGTTCCTTGAAACCCAAAAAACAGTAAAAAGGTAACTCTAAGTAAATCACTTAAGTAAAACCAACTTCTCAGGGTCAGCTTCAATGGAAAATAGTCCCAGTTTCACTAAGGCCATGAAGCTGCCATGGCTGTGCTCTTTTTGAAATAGCCAACTGCTTACCTTATCTTGAAAGAAAGTAAAGAGAAAAGAATCAGGCCTTGTTCCTTTACCTCATATCCCAACATACCAGAGAAAAAAGACGAAGGATCCAATAGACCTTTCTAAATCCACACTATATAAACTGACCAGTTTTTAGGTTGCCTTTTTATGTACTGAAACTATCTTCAAAGACTGTGCATCTCTCTCTCTCACACAGAGACAGGGTCGCACTCTGTTCTCAGGGCTAGAATGCAATGGCATCACAGGTCACTGCAAACTCAAACTCCTGGACATAAGAAATCCTCCTGCTTCAGCCTCCTGAGGAGCTAGGACTCCAAGCATGCACCACCACACCCAGCTAAATTTTCTATTTTTATTAGAGAAAGGGTCTTCCTCTGGCTCAGGATGGTCTCTAACTCCAAAGCTCAAGGGATTCCTCTGCCTCAGCCTTCAAGAGTGCTAAGATTACATATGAGTTACTTATATTACTTGGCCTTATTTTCTGTTTCTTTCATCTTTTTTTTTTTTTAAGAGACAGAGTCTCACTTTATCACCCCCAATAGAGTGCCGTGGCGTTGCAGCTCACAGCCACCTCCAACACCTGGACTTAGGCAATTCTCTTGCCTCAGCCTCCCAAGTAGCTGGGACTACAGGCACCCACCAGAATGCCTGGCTATTTTTTTTTTTCTTTGCAGTTTGGCCAGGGCTGGGTTTGAACCCGCCACCTTCAGTATATGGGGCTGGTGCCCTACCCACTGAGCCACAGGCACCACTCTATTTTCTATTTCTTAATAAAGATGTTTGTATAACTATTTCCAGTCTTTCTTCTTTCCTAATATATGCATTTAAAGATATAAATGTCCACTACAAATAGATTCTACTGATCTTATTCATTTCATTACAATTGAATTCTAAAGATTTTCTACTTGAGTTGTAATTTCTTCTTTAACTCATGCATTATTTATCAATGTATTTCAAAAACATATGGATTACCTGGGAGTTGTATGTGTACAGAAATAAGGTTAGTCTCTACAACCCATGTTGGTATGCACTAATACAATCATGGCTCACTATCACCATTTACTCATGGGGTCAAGAAATCCTCTTACCTCAGCCTATGGAGTAGCAAGGATTCCAAGTAAATGCCACCACACTTCATTAATTTTCTTTCTTTTTTTTTTTTTTTTGGTAAAAACAGAGTTTCTTTATATTGCCCAGGCTGGCATTGAACTCTTGGGTTCAATCAATCCTCCTATCTCAGCCTCTTGAACTGCTGGGATTATAGGTGAGTTGCTGTCCCTGGCTGGGATTGTCTACTTTTTTGATGCAGACTTCTACCTAATTGCACTGTTAGGACAAGATACTCAGTAGGAGGGTAATTAGCCACTCAAATTTGATGTCATGTGGCTTATCATATAAATATCCTGCAGAACTAGGTTGTGCTTATCAGAAGATTTGACTGTGGCATCCCTATAGAAGATCTTTTCTCATTCTAAATTTATTAATTTCTGGCCATGCCTATGATCCCAGCATTCTGGGAGGCTGAGGCAGGAGGACTGCTTAAGCTTGGAAGTTCAAGATCACCCTGAACAAGAGTGAGATTTCATCTCTACTAAAAATAGAAAAATGAGCTGGTCATTGTGGTGGAAGCCTGTAGTCCCAGCTACTCAGGAGGTTGAGGCAAGAAAACCACCTGAGCTCAGGAGTTTGAGGCTGCTGTGAGCTAGGGCGATGCCAAGGCACTCTAGCCTGGACAACAGAGTGAGACTCTGTCTCAAAGATAAACAAATAAAAACAAACTTATTAATTTCTATTTTGCACTTCAATTCAGTCCTTTGAAGGAATGGTTAGCATAAGTCAGTTCCACAGGTCTGATGAACTCTGGCCAATAATGAAATCAACTTTCAGGATAGGAGAACTGAAGATCAGAAATCAAACTAGGAAAATTATTCAAGCTAGCATCTTGTTGTCAGGTCCTATTTAAACAACCAGTAAATTATATTCTTTCCAAAAGAATGGCAATGTCTTTTAATTTTCAGAACACAACAGATATAGTAAATATTACCAAGTTTAATACATAAGTATGTCTACTCTTAACAACTGGATGACTACCAAATACAAAGTCTAATGGTCAGAAAGTTGGACAGCACAAAATTAGCTTGCTTAGTGCAATTAAAAAAAAAGTAGAGGAAGTATAATGCTTTATTTAAAAATATAGATATATTTAAGTAACCTGTCAATTTAATACTGAGTCTCTTTTAAAAAACTGGTAAAAATGGCTCGGTGCCTAGAGCTCAGAGGCTAGGGTGCCAGTCACACACACCAGGGCTGGCGGGTTTGAACCCAGCCCAGGTCTGCCAAACAACAATGGCAACTACAACAACAAAAAAAATAGCATTGTGGTGGCTGCCTATAGTCCCAGCTACTTGAGAGGTTGAGACAAGAGAGTCACTTAAGCCCAAGAGTTTGAGGTTGCTATGAACTGTGGCACCATGGTACTCTACCGAGGGCGACCTAGTAAAATTTTGTCTCAAAAAAAAAAAAAAAAACTAGTAAAAGGCCAGGTGCAGTAGCTAAAATCTGTAATTCCAGGATTTTGGAAGGCCAAGCCAGGAAGATAACTTAAGGTAAAGAGTTTGAGGTTACAGTGAGCTATGATGATGCCTCTATATTCCAGCGTGGGCCATAGGGCAAGACACTGTCTCCTTAAAAGAAAAAAAAGGCTAATAAAAATAAAAAGTTAGTAAAATCTGTATGATGTGACATTTGAGTTTATCAGTTCACAACTAAAAATTAACTTACCATCCTCCTGTGAGGAAGAATATGGATAAATATGGTGAGAAGCTTTTGATTTATCATCAGTAAATGTCCCCTGAAAGCAAATGAACAAATAACGTTAAAACAAAGCACAGAGCAAACAGACTGAGATGCCAGATACAAATTCCATAAGACTTATACAAGCACTGTTTTATTACATTATAAAACTATAATATGGTTATTACTTTTCAAAGAGTAAAAGAATGATTGACAAAAAAACAAAACTTCTCTACTCAGTTTATACTGCTACATAAAAAAATAATTTATGTAGCTCTCATGTAGCTCTTAGCTAATTCTCTATGTATCTCTCTCTGAGTATACTTAACAGTAACAAGAGTATCTTTAAATAATCTTTTTTTTGTTTTGATTGTTTTGTTTTTTTGAGACAGAGCCTCAAGCTGTCACCCTGGATGGAGCACTGTTGCATCACAGCTCACAGCAACCTCCAATTCCTGGGCTCAAGTGAGTCTCCTGCCTCCCTCCGTCTCCCAAGTAGCTGAAGACTACAGGCGCCCGCCACAATGCCCGGCCATTTTTTTTGGTTGCAGCCGTCATTGTTGTTTGGTGGGCCCGGGCTGGATTCAAACCCGCCGGCTCAGGTGTACATGGCTGGCGCCTTAGCCCGTTGAGCCACAGGCGCCGAGACTTTAATAATTGTTAAATTAACTCCAAAATCACCAAATTAGCAACTCAGTTTTCTTCAGGAACTTTTCCTCTGCACTTCCAACTTGGCTAACCATTCAGAACAAGAGGCTAAACTTTCAGTGTATGTTGGCTTTTGACATGCCTTCTCATTAAGCATAACTATTTCTACCTGCTGTAAGCTATAAGACATGTGCGACTTTTCCTTTCACTTAAAAACTCATAAGCCATTATAGGATTATTAATTGGTCGAATTCAATATTCTTTTTTTTTTTTTTTTTTTTTTAGACAGAGCCTCAAGCTGTCACCCTGGAGAGAGTGCTGTGGCATCACAGCTCACAGCAACCTCCAATTCCTGGGCTCAAGCAAGTCTCTTGCCTCCGCCTCCCAAGTAGCTGGGACTACAGGCGCCCACCACGACACCCGGCCATTTTTTGGTTGCAGCTGTCATTGTTGTTTGGCGGGTGGGCTGGATTCGAACCCACCAGCTCAGGTGTACGTGGCTGGCGCCTTAGCGGGTTGAGCCACGGGCGCTGAGCCACGAATTCAATATTCTTGCATTTTAGGGGATGGTGGCAAGAAGAAGTAGAGAGAGACAGGACTGGATGGATACTTAGTGGAACACTAAGACCAGCAGTAAGAATGCACACAACATATACTAAGTTCACCACATTCTATGGGCACGGATGGTGGCACCACAAAACAATTATTAACATAACAGTAACATGAAAGATTACTCATCACAGATCACCATAGCAGATACAATAATAATTTTAAAAATCTAAACTACTAAGAGAACTACCAAAACTTGACACGAGAGGCACAAAATGAACACATGCAGTTGGGAAAATGATGCCAATACACTTACTCAACATAGGGTTTTTACAAACCTTCAATTTGTTGGGGATGTTTTTGATAAACATATCTAGGAAGGGCAGTAAAACAAAGTATGCCAGTATTCACTGATTATTACATTCAGAAAAATGTAATGTGCCAACTGACAAAAATTCTAGAATTCAAAACTTTAGAGCTGAATAAAAATGGATTAGCGACCTCACAAAGGTAAAGAGTGTGCCACCACACCTGCTAATTTTTCCATTTGTGTAGAGATGGGAGTCTTGCTCTGTTGCCCAGGTTGGTCTCAAACTCCTGGCTTTAAGCAATCCTCCTGCCTCAGCATCCCAAAGTGCTGGGATTACAGGCAGGAGCTACGAAGCTCAGCCAACCACATTTCTTTTTTTTTTTTTTTTTTTCCAAGCACATTTCTTAATAGCCTTTTGAACAGATTGTAAAGGGGTATCAATATCTAATGACTGAGAAAACAAAACAGCACACTGTCAGACTTTGGCTTCTATAGTCCATCAAACTAGCTGCATTTGAACCTCACCTCTCTAATTTATGATTTGCATAAGAAACAAGTCTCTTTATGCTTCAGTGACTTCTAAGAAATGGAGTGATAATAAAAATAATACCTCTACCATAAGATTTTTGTAGGACTAAGTTAATAGATGCAATGAACTAAGAATAGTGATAGGAACACCGTAAGTGCTCAATCCGTGTGAGTTGGCAGAAACACCAATAAACAGGTACAACGGAAAAACAAGAAAGAAAAGAGGTGATACATTGTTCAAAGTTATAATACTTATAAAAAGAGAACAGACTCCAGACTACTTAATCTAACAACATAATTAAATTACTTCTCACTTTGGAGGGATATCATATAGAAGAAAAAGACTTAGTAAATCTAAAGTTGTAAAGAGTTTTAGTGGCGCGGCACCTGTAGCTCAGCAGTTAGGGTGCCAGCCACATACACCAAGGCAGGCAGGCTGGAACCCAGCTTGGGCCTGCTAAACAACAACAACAACAACAAAAAAACCCAGCTGGGGCTCGGCGCCTGTGGCTCAACGGGCTAAGGCGCCAGCCACATACACCTGAGCTGGCGGGTTCGAATCCAGCCCAGGTCCGCCAAACAACAATGACGGCTGCAACCAAAAAATGGCCGGGCGTTGTGGCAGGCGCCTGTAGTCCCAGCTATTTGGGAGGCAGAGGCAGGAGACTCGCCTGAGCCCAGGAATTGGAGGTTGCTGTGAGCTGTGATGCCACAGCACGCTATCCAGGGTGACAGCTTGAGGCTCTGTCTCAAAAAAAAAAAAAAAAAAACCCAGCTGGGCATTGTAGCAGATGCCTGTAGTCCCAGCTACTTGGGAGGCTGAGGCAAGAGAACCTCTTAAGCCCAAGAGTTTGTTGTAAGCTGTGACACCACAGCACTTTACTGAGGGCGACATAGTGAAACTCTGTCTCGAAAAAATTATTTTACTAAATGTTAGAACATAATTAACTTGGCAATCTCTTTGCTGTAGAAAAAAAGATATTTCATGAGACTTTTCCATTACTCCTAATGATTCATAAAACTAGCGGATAAAGGTTTCAGAAAATTCTCTCTTACATGGGTCTCCATAGCTAGATACTTTATCATGGGGTTGATTAAAGTTTAGCCACATGTAATCATAAATCTTGTGATCATAAATCAAAACATCAAAAGCTGTGGCTCACTCATATAACACTAGGACTTTGGGAGGCAAGGTAGGAAGATCATTTGACGACAAAAGTTTAAGATGAACCTCCTCTTTACAAAAAAATAGAAAAATGAGATGGGTTTGGTGGCTGATGCCTACTGAGAAAGCCATGGCACTACTATCGTTAGAGCCCACGGATGCAAGGTGGCAGTGAGCTATCATGCCATTGCACTCAAGCCTGGGCAACAGAGCTAGATCCTGTCTCTAAACACAAACAGCCAGGCGTGGTAGCTCACCCCTATAACCCTAACACTCTGGGAGGCTGAGGCAGGTAGAGTACTTGAACTCAGAAGTTCAGGCAGTGCCTGTGGCTCAGTGAGTAGGGCGCCAGCCCCATATACCAAGAGTGGCGGGTTCAAACCCAGCCCCAGCCAAACTGAAATTAAAAAGAAATAAAATAATAATAATAATACTAATAATAATAAATTTAAAAAAAAAAAAGAAGAAGAAGAAACAGAAGTTCAAGCTAAGCCGGGGCAAGAGCAAGACCCCATCTCTTAAAAAATAAAAAAGTGCTGGACTGGCTCGGCGCCTGTGGCTCAACAGGCTAAGGCGCCAGCCACGTACACCTGAGATGGCAGGTTAGAATCCAGTCCAGGCCCGCCAAACAATAATGACGGCTGCAACCAAAAAATGGCCGGGTATTATGGCAGGTGCCTGTAGTCCCAGCTACTTGGGAGGCAGAGGCAAGAGAATCGCTTGAGCCCAGGAATTGGAGGTTGCTGTGAGCTGTGATGCCACAGCACTCTATCCAGGGTGACAGCTTGAGGCTCTGACTAAAAAAAAAAAAAAAAAGGTGCTGGACAGGGCGGTGCCTGTGGCTCATCGAGTAGGGTGCCGGCCCCATATACCAAAGGTGATGGGTTCAAATCCAGCCTCGGTCAAACTGCAAAACAGAAAAATAGCTGGGCGTTGTGGTGGGCACCTGTAGTCCCAGCTACTCAGGAGGCTGAGGCAAGAGAATCGCCTAAGCCCAGGAATTGAAGGTTGCTGTGAGCTGTGTGAGGCCATGGCACTCTACCGAGGGTGATAAAGTGAGACTCTGTCTCTACAAAAAATAAAACAAAGTGCTGGACATTGTGGCAGGCAAATGTAATCCCAGCTACTCAGGAGGCTAAGGCAAGAGGATGGTTTGAGCCCAAGAGATTGAGGTTGCTGTGAGCTATGATGCCATAGCACTCTACTTAAGGCAACAAAGTGAGACTCTGTCTCAAATGAATAAATGAATGAATAAATAAAAACAAACAAAAAAGTCAGCACTAGTATACGTGAATAACACAAAGTAAACTTATAGGAAAGGCATATTTTCTCAATGACATAAATGACATACGTATTATTAAAAGGTGGACAGGACTGCTTATAATATTTGATCTCTTCTTATCAACAACTGTGTCACCAACTTTCTCACTTTGGAATTTCTATAATATAGAGTTCTCTGACACAGAATACACTGCTATTTAAGCATAAGTCACAATATGACTATGACAAATTCATACTAATAACTATTAAATGCTACTCTGGGCTAAAATCTAGACATGAGTAGACAGAAAAAATACTGGTACTTTAAGAGAGAAAAAAAAATTTTTTTAAAGAGATAGTCTCATTTTGTCGCCCTCAGTAGACTGCCTTGGCGTCACAGCTCACGACAACCTCCAGCTCCTGGGGTTAGCGATTCTCTTGCCTCAACCTCCCAAGAAGCTGGGATGACAGGCACCCACCACAACGCCTGGCTATATTTTTGTTGCAGTTTGGCCGGGTTTGAACCTGCCACCCTCCGTATGTGGGCCCGGCACCCTACTTAATGAGCCATAGGCACTGCCCTTCAATTTTTTTTTGTTTTTAGAGACAGAGTCTCACTTTATCGCCCTCAGGGGAGTGCTGTGGCATCACAGCTCACAGCAACCTCCAACTCCTGGGCTTAAGCAATTCTCTTGCCTCAGTCTCCTGAGTAGCTGGAACCACAAGAGCCTACCACAATGCCCGGCTATTGTTTTTGTTGTTGTTGTTGCAGTTTGGCCAGGGTCAGGTTCAAACCTGCCACCCTCAGTATATGGGACCAGCGCCCTACTCACTGAGATATAGGCACCGCCCAAGTAAATTTTCTTTTAGTGTAGATGTATGGTTCTTTTATGCAGATATATGGTTGTGGTTAACATTTATTAAAGGCTTACTTTTATACATTTCTGGATTGTGTGTATTACCTGATGTCGCTTGATGATATCTTTCAATTTGCTAGCCAATTTCAGATCAATATCTGGAATGAGGTAGATGTTGGGTCTGATCAGACAATTGTTCTAAGGAAAAAAAAAAACAGACTTTGAAATTATCTTGATTTTGAAATAATGTCATAATTTATATGTCTTACCCTAATGCCAAAAGTTGGCATTCAAAGCTGTTCTTCTTAAAAGAACAAGTACTATCATGAAGAATGTCTTATCTCAATATGACAAACATCTAGGCATTCAGCATGCGACTTACAACCACCCTCTACAGCTGGTTACATCTGGACAAAAAATGCTGAGAATCATAAAGAATTTCAGTAACTTTTTCATCTTTTTTTTTTTTAAAGGCGATTCTCTTGCCTCAGCCTCCCAAGTAGCTGGGACTACAGGCCCCGGCCACAACACCCAGCTATTTTTTTGTTGTAGTTTGGCCGGGACCGGGTTTAAACCCACCACCCTCGATATATAGGGTCCACACCCTACTCACTGAGCCACAGGCACTGCACTTTTTTCATCATTTTAACAGTCTAATCTAAAGTTCTTGGCTACATCTTTTGAATGGGAGGAATTATAGCTCCTCTTCTCATCTTCAATTTTTTTATATTTTAGAGACAGTCTCATTTTGTTGCCCTTGGTAGAGTGCCATGGCGTCACAATTTACAGCAACCTCCAGCTCTTGGGCTTAGGCGATTCCCTGGCCTCAGCCTCCCTAGTAGCTGGGACTATAGTCGCCTGCTACGACACCCAGCTATTTTTTTAATTCAGTTGGCCAGGTTCAAACCAGCCACCCTCAGTTTATGGGGCTGGCTGCCCTACTCACCGACCCATAGGCACTGCCCTCATCTCTCATCTTAAAAAGAGAAAAGAGGGCAGGCACAATGGCTCATGCCTATAACCCTAGCAATTTGGGAGGCTGAAGTGAAAATATCACTTGAGACTAGGAGTTGACGACCAGCCTGGACAACATGGACAATACAGTGAGACACTGTCACAAAAATAATCAATTAAGGCTCGGCAGGGCTAGGGTGCCAGCCTAGCACACCTGAGCTGGCAGGTTCGAATCCAGCCCGGGCCCGCCAAACAACAATGACAGCTTCAACCAAAAAACGGCTGGGCGTTGTGGCAGGCGCCTGTAGTCCCAGCTACTTGGGAGGCAGAGGCAAGAGACTCGCTTGAGCCCAGGAATTGGAGGTTGCTGTGAGCTGTGACACCACAACACTCTATCCAGGGTGACAGCTTGAGGGTCAGT
>CAUYON010179687.1:0-48391 GCA_963573935.1 Arctocebus calabarensis
CAATGTACTGGTTTCATATACAAACTGAAATATTTTCATCAAACTGGTTAACATAGCCTTCATGGCATTTTCTTAGTTTTTGTGTTAAGACATTTATATTCTGCATTTAGTAAGTTTCACCCATACCCTTCTAAGAAGCACTGTAGGTTCTGGCCCCACCAGTTACCCTGGATTTTATTATGGCCCTCTTTCATAGAAGCTAGCTTAAGAATGCTTTTCTTAGACTAAGAGATTTTAGTTATGTAAAGTAAGGACCAATAAACTTTTTTGTTGAAGGGTCGGTAACAAACATTTGGATTTTATCTACAATAGGATCGCTGCCACAATTTCTTGGTTGGTAGTGGGAAAGCAGTCAAAACCAATATGTAAAGAATGGATGGGATGTGGCCCTATAAAACTTTATTTTAAAAATTAGTTGATCAGTCAGTAAACCATAGTTTTCAATGTCTGATTCAAAGTATGTAAATAAAAACCCATGTCCTGGGGTCATTAGTGATGCGTGACCTAAGAAGAACATTCTAGTCTCAATATTTATTACATATTAGAAGTTGGTTGCTCCCAGTTTTATGACAATGACATCGTAAATTGTCTGAGTTTATTTATATATACAATGTGGTTTATAATAATATTAAAATCTTGGAGATCTTATGAAGATTATGAACATCATGAAATCTTTTTTTTAGTTTAACACTTCATTATTAACTCAATTGTTCATCAATTCATATTTCTTAGAAATGATGACAATTTCTTTTAACCCTATAATTTTAAAAAAGAGCTGAGGCCGACTCAACTTCACAAAAGTGAAAATGATTCACTACATTCCTTGGGAAGTGGACAGGGTGGATTCCTCACAGAACTTCTAACTCAGGGTGAGGTGCCGGTCAGGAGAATGTCTACCAGTGCAGAGGTGCAGACAGCAGAGACCATCAACTAGTAGCGTGGGCTAGAGAAGCTGATTGTCTGTCTGAGGAGATGAAACTTGCTCTCCTCTTTCTTTTCTGGTTGAACTATTGCCTGGCCACTTTAGATGTTCCATTATCCTATGTCATTGCTTACCCTTTACTTGACCTTACTAGGGGCTGTAATCTCCCCTTTCTCATTCTTAGATGTCCAGTGACTGGTGTGCGTCCTTGTACATAGTCTCTGTTACATACCCAATAAAAAGACTCCAGGAAACAGGACAAATGGTGCATTGTTCTCATGCTGCCCCCCATAGCACAGGGAACAGTGTATGTCCTTGCAGTCTTCCAGATTTAGGCGCTAAGTTTGGTATAAGTTTCATGCTTTCTTCAGAGCCGTCTCTCTTGCTGGGCACTGTCCCAGGTTGGGGTCAACTACACACCCAACAATATTCTATGACAGTGATATAATTCATTGTTTTCAATGAAGATTTTGTGTTTCAACTTGTTTTAGATTATTTTAATTATGTTAAAATTATTGTTTTTTCAAAATATAGAAAGTATCACTATTTAATATTCACATTTTCATTTAATACCCAAATGAGCTATTAAAAGATAATGTGTAATTAAATGGTATGATAGTTTCTTTGGTTCTGTTCTGCCTAATAAATTGTTGCATAATAAAATTTTTAACAGATCTGAAAAGTAATTTCTGCAATGATCCAGACACGCTTACTGCTATTATAATTCATTTCTCTTGTTTTCTTTATGGGTCTGGTGACTAAATTTCAACTGATAGCTTTTCAAAATTGTTTTTCATTTAAATCATATCTTTGTACATTGATACATTTATGGGGTTAAGTGTATTGCTTTGATATACAATGTGAAATGCTTACATTGAACTAAGTAACACATCCATCACAATTATACTGTAGCTTTTACTGTTAAATTTAGGGAGTCCTACCAAAATTAACAAATCCATTCCCCAAAATCTTTTTATAAGTTAAATAAAGTTTAGATGTATTCTTTCCATAAGCAAGGAATAGAGGTTTCCATCCAATATCATTTCCTTCTAAAAGTTAAAGTAATTACAGTTTCAATTTATCAAAATGTCATTCCCAAAATAGAAAAGGTTATGTGGCTTAATTATGTTCATATTATTTCACCATAAGATTTTATTTTTCATCTATTAATTTATAGGCCAGTGGTAAAGTCAGTGAGATGAACGTGACTATGGAACATGACTATTGGATTCTCTAATATTCATTAAACACGGCATACACAATAAGCTTAGAATTCTGAAAGGTTAATCACACTCTTCCAAGATTGCAAAATCTGAACTTTAGAAGTTTTTTTAATTTAAAAAAGATAACTTGTTATCAGTTCAATGTTTTCATTATGACATATAAATATGAAAATACAAAACGCAGAATCCATGATTACAAACAGATAGTACTTGATATGTTTCTTCCATATGAAGAAGGCCTTTCATTTCGGCTAAAAAAAAGTTATAAAAATAGACTACAACAGCCTGTATAAATATATTAAATAGGTGGTTCAAAGAGAATTGTCATGGAACGTTTCTCAGAAGTGGAAAATGAAAATATCTTGGATCAACCTTGACTTGGTTACAGACGCCAAGTGTGCTGTGTGTTAGGTGGACTCAAATTAAGAAGAAGTTCAACTTATCACCCAAGTACAAATTATAAGACCATATTTTACACTGTCATTATTGTTCAAGGTTACAATTTCCTTCTGTTTTATTTAGCACTGTGGTCCCCAACCTTCTGGGGGTGAACTGGTACTGGTCAATGGCCTATTGGGAACCCAGCCACACAGCAGGAGGTGAACAGGCAAGCCTGATCTAGTCCTCTGTCTCTGGGTCCCATCACCCCCAGATGGGACCATCTAATTGCAAGAAAACAAGCTCAGAGCTCCCACTGGTTCTGCATTATGGAGAGTTGTATAAGTATTTCATTATATATTACAATGTAATAATAATAGAAATGAAGTATACAGTAAATGTAATGTGCTTGAATCATCCTAAAAACATCCTAAAAACACCCCATTGAAAAATGGCCTTCCATGAAACAGATCCCTGGTGCCAAAAAGGTTGAGGACTGCTGATTTAACCTAACCCTGCAAATCAGCCCTACATTCAAAGTGAATCAAAATTAAGCACACACAGATGTGCCACTTGGTATTTCCTAGTTGGTAATACTTAGATGAGGGAGAATTTTGTACCTTTGTTGAATCAAAAAAGGGAGCAATCATCTCGCACTAATTGAAACAAAGTCTACACTACTGAGAAAATAAAAATGAACTTGTCTTTTCAGTTACTGCGTTGAATATTTACACTGCTCCTTCATCAGCAGAAACCCACACATCACACCTGCTATGATTTCTTTTTCTGTTGATCCTCTACCTAATTAACAACCATTAAGATTCACACCTTCAGTGATGGCTTTAGCCTCTGCCTACTGCTCTGAGTTGAGTTTTTTAACCCTTCATTTTGCCTATCGTACATGAATAATCACTTTTCCTATTAGGCTCAGTCTTTCAAAGATATTTTGAAATATCTTTTCTTCATATTTGTTTGCATTCAGACCTGCGAATTCACCCACAGCTGGGAACTCTGAAGAGGTGATTTTTTTTTTTTTTCTGAACTAAGACATGAACAGGTGGTACTCCCACCTGCTGCACGTCTTTGAATTTTTGTTGGCTTCAAACTGTTCTTGGACCTGGTATTTAAAATGTTCTCTTGCATTAGAAGAAGCAGAGGAAGAGAAAACAGGCCTCGGCCTTTTTTGTTACTGATAGTCTCATTACAGACATTCTCTGGTTGGTAATTGCTGACATATTGAAATAAATGGGTACATTACTTTCTGGACTGGATGTGGGTGGAAAGAAACCAAACAAATTCAAACGTAGCCTGGCTATTGTGAGCACTAAAGAAGATTTAGCAAATCAAATTGAGTAAATTATTTTCCCCTTGGGAAAGTTTGCAAAAGTCTATTTGTAGTTGGCAAGGAAAATGGTTCTGAATAGACATGTTTTCACTGTTATTTCTTTTACACAGAAGAAAGCACTTAGCCACTATCTAATTTGGGATATATTTGTTCTGTTCTCTTAGTTTATTTAATGTTTTGGCGTTTCTGTTCTCTAATGGAATGGGACAAATTGATGCAAAAATACTAGTACTACTCAACTTGAAGGCTTTTATGGACAAAAATGAACCATTATGGTCTATCCAGTCATAATTACAACCTGCAAAGGAAGCTGGGGCTATTTTTTGTTCTGAAAATTTGAAAACATAGTACTATGTACGCCCATTTCTCTTCGCCCTTTATTTTGTCTGTAGCAGTTTTCAATGAACTACAGCAGAAATATTAGTACTCGATAGCTTTCACTCAATATACCTGAAAGTACTATTTGTATATTTCTTTACAGAGTCATATGCAACATCCATATAATATAGAGGGGCTATCTATTTCTTTTTTATTTATTCTTTTTTGTTTTGTTTTGCAGTTTGTGGCCGTAGCTGGGTTTGAGCCTGCCACCTGGCATATGGGGCCGGCGCCCTACTCACTGAGACATAGGCACCGCCCTATCTATTTCTACTTTACTTCATCTATGTCATATACAATATATGTCTGTATTGCATATCCTTATAATATTAACCTAGATATATGTAGACATGCTTTTTCTATTTATATATTGTATGGATATATTTATATTACATATATCCACAAAATATTGATATATATATTTAAATTGTACATGTATGCATTAAACATATGTTAGCATATAAAACTGTGGATTAAAAATGTGTTAGTGTTACAGCCCGGTGGGGGAAATAAGTTCCAGGGTTTTTTTGGGTTTTTTTTTGAGACAAAGTCTCACTATGTCACCCTAGGTAGAGTGCCGTGGTGACACAGCTCAAGGCAACCTCAAACCCTTGGGCTTAAGCGATTCTCTTGCCTCAGGATCCCTAGTAGCTGGGACTAACAGGCAGCTATTTATGTTGTAATTGTCATTATTGTTCAGGAGGCCCTGCTGGATTTGAACCTGCTAGCCCTGGTGTATGTGGCCAGCGCCTTAACCACTGAGCAAAGGGCACTGAGCCAAGTATAGTATTTTAAACTACAGTGGAGTAACTGTAATTTACAGTTTATTGCATATTTTTAAGTAAAAAGATTGTGAATGTTTCCATCATTATGAACTAATAAATCAATGAGATGAGGAATATGCTAAATACTTTGATTAGATCCTTATACATCCTATACATGTATTCAAATATTACACTAAGCTCCCAAATGTGTACAATTATTATATGTCATTTTAAAATGGTAATAAAAGCCAAAAATGTATAAGGAAAAATCACACAAAGGACTATAAGTAACCTGATTCAGACCCTTAATCAATTTTCTATAAAGTATTTTCCAGATTGCCTGGCATTTAAAAGACATTCAATAAGTGCCAAATTCTGCTCCTGATTTTCTCTTCTCAGATTATGTGTCAGTGCCTGCTAAATAGTTCATTCTCTAAGGTTTACCATGATCTAGGTAGAAAGTCAAATTATCCTATATTTCATTAGAAGGCATCAAGGCACATAGGTGACATCTGAGGCCATATGGTAAGTTAAATTGCAGAGTTAAAATTTAGTGACTTATACTTCTGACTCTTAGTCTGGTAGGTCCTCCCAGATATTATTCCCCAAACCTTATAGGGAATTTTAGAGTGTTAGGCAGACAGCAAGCAACCTAGTCATATTTTTTTAAAGAAACATTTATCTTTTAAAATTAAGCCTAAATAGAAAGTGACTATAAAACATGATACTAGAAAGAAATGGTAGAAAGTCTTTTGAATGTTATTTATGTTTAAAAAATAAGAGTAATGTTAATTTTTCATGGTTTAAGAAAATATTCAGTAGATAAAAGTATAAGAAGAGAATTTTTTTTTTTTAAAAAGTGGTTTAGATCAGGCATCCTCAAACTTTTTAAACAGGGGGCTAATTCACTATCCCTCAGACTGTTGGAAGGCCGGATAATAGTTTAAAAAAAACTATGAACAAATTCCTATGGACACTGCACATTTCTTATTTTGAAGTAAAAAGCAAAATGGAAACAAATACAATTCACACCACTGCCTGTGGCCCGCGGGTCGTAGTTTGAGGACCCCTGTTGGATAGTTGGCTAAAGCTTAATGAAGGAATATTAAAATACTTCCTTGAATTTCCTTCGAGTAAACCACAGTCCACTGGTTCTCTTGTTTTCCTCTCACTATGCTTTCTGAGACTGCTGTTTTTGTATGCCAAATATTAATTTACTTCTTTTATTTTTCTGGGGTTAATCCTACACTTGGTTCTGTTTTCATACTCTAGTCCTTTCCTATGTGATATTGTCAACACAGCCCTTTGGCCAGTAAAGTCACATACCCAGGCCAATTTGATAGCAAATGGACACCAATAGAGGGTTCAGTGACTGACCTCCTGACCCTCGAATAAATAGTGCTATTATTTTGTGAAAAATCTATACATTTTACATATCATTGCACAGGTACCTGACAACACTTTAATCACATTCTCTACATGTTCTTTTCATTGTATTTTCTTCTTTTGATGTGTGGAGATGACAGATGAATTTGCTACATTCATACCTCTGTGCATTCTTCTTGTTCACTGTCTGAACTAGTGAAAATGTCCTTCTCATTCCCTCAAAATCTGACACTATCAGTTCTTCCTCTATCTCAGCCACTGACAAATTATATTGCCTCTTCGCCATATTTGTGCCTATATCACGAGAAAGAAAAGTAAGTTATTGCTTGACATAAATGGTTTACAGAATTATCAAATATTCTATACTTTTAGTCATACACATAAAATGCAAATATATGGCTTACTATCTTCACTATGAAAAACACTTAGAAGGATATGGAAAGAATGCTGGCTTTTCCTAGAAAGGGGACTGCAGCTCATCACTGCAGATAAGGAAAGTGTCCTGAAGTGCTGATGCAAGAGTGTGACAGGCAGGTGACTAAGAGTCTAATAACAAAAGTCATAAATGATGAAACCGCAACTTCCCACATAAACAAATATACAACAGCCAAACCACAGTGATGGGTCAGTCCCTGACCCCCCCCCCCATTGGTATGCTACTGAAAAGATTCTTTCAATAGGCTAAAGAAAAGCCATTTTGCTTCCAGTATGCTTGCTTTTGGCTTGTTTTGTCTAAAAAGTTCAAAATTAACCTGCTGCTAGCCTGAATAGCTGCCAGACACAAGATTAGAAAAAAGCCTTGAGGATAAGAAATCAAGAGTCTCAAAAAGGCCAACTGTACACTGCGGATGGCAAAATCTGTCTGAGTGACTGTCGTTTACTAGTAAGCATTGAACAAGTAATGATGACTTAAAAAGCTTGCTTCCTAATGGCACCCCTTTACCTTTAGTCTTTATAAGCTGCTGGATAAACAGAGAAAGATGAGATGGTCTTCAAGAGCATGGCCCACCATCTCCGCAGGCTGCTTGCACTTGAACGCACCTCCTGCCCTTCACCACCATTTCCCGCCTGTGTTTGACTCTCAGGCGGCAGGCAACTGAGCCTACACCTGTAACAATATAATCTATTTCTATAATTATATTTTGATACGCATATAACACATTAAAAAAACTGTGATCAAAATGTTCACTCTAGGACCATATGTCATTTTCAAAACAAGACAATCCAAGCAGTTTAGCATAATTTTAAATCAAACTGAATTGCCTTTTTATATGCATATGAATCTTTTTTTCATTCAAAGTTTTTATTACCTCAGCTCTGCCTACCGGTTTTTTCCCTCAAAATATTGTAAAACGTATCTCTTTTTATTGGTACCACTTTCTTGTAGATCGTACATTCTACAACACACGTTTCAGTAATTCTACCCATACTATACTCCTCACAACTTCCTAGATATATTCTCTTCTTTCTTTTCTTACATAATCCATCTGAACAGAATATATTTCTGGTTGGGCAAAGCAGGTTACTCCTGGAAATGTAAGGATGGGGAAGATATTGCAGTGGGAAAGATGCGAACCAGTGTAGTCTATAGGGGGAGCACAAGGCTGAACAACTAAACAGATAAACAATTATCTGTAAGGCAATTCTCTTCTCATTTATCTTTTAGAGCTGGGTATCCAGCTATATTATCTATCTGGCTGTGTAGTGAGTAATTTTATGCGTCAGCTTCACATAAAGTTCACTATTGGATGTCCAGATATTTCTGTAAGAATGTTTCTAGAAGGTGTTTAACATTTAAATTGATGGATTCTGTAAAGTAAATCACTCTCCTACTGTGAACAGACATTCCATCAGTTCTAGGACTGCGTGGAACAAGATGTACTTTCCCTTGAATTAGAGAAAATGCCTCCAGCGTGACTGCCTTTGAACTAGGACATTGGTTTTTCTTGCCTTTGATCTCAAACTGAAAAACAGGCTGTTCTTTAGTCTCAAGCCTTCCACCTTTGGGTCTGAAAAAATTACTCTATTAGCAATCCTTGACCTCTAGCTTACTAATTACAGATGTGGGCACTTGTCATTCTCCATAATTGTGGGAGATAATTTCTCATAATAAATCTTCATATATACACACACGCATATACACATATGTATAATTGTGTAAATGTGTGTATAATCCAATTAGATACATAATAGTTTTACATATATTTAAATTCATATAATTTATATATACAATTTTATGTATATAAATTTCATATGTAATTATATATATAATGTTTTTCTGGGGGACTCTGACTAATACAGCTACAAGTAACTCAAATTTGATATGCCTGAAGATGAACTGTTTATCTTTTCCCCAGATTTGTTTATGTTTGGAGATCAGTAAACAGTGTCACGATTCATCCAGTTATTCATAACCCCTTCTACAACATCCCCTTTTTGGATATCTACCAAAATGTGGCTAGATATCCCTCTGATTTTCTCCATGTTAAACTACTTTTCTCTATCATCTACTTTATTGCAGACAATTGTTAACTGATTACCTGAATTCATATTCACACTACCAAACCAGACTCATCGCAGTCAGAGAAGTTGTTTATGGAAGGGACAATGATCAGGAACATCTGATCGTTTTACTCACTTGCTTAAATTGCTTCAGTTGTGTTGCACTATTCTGAAATGAGTTTGAGAGTCCTTACCATTACCTAGAAGGTTCTGCATGCTCTATCATCTTCCCACCATAGTGGTCTCATCTCATGACATTCTTCCACACCTGACATATGGGATCTACCTTCCTCCCCGTCACTTTTCTACATACTATTTAAATAACCAAAGTTGTTATTTTAAAAAGATATCTTATGATCTGGACAAGGATAAAGAAAGGAACATGTTTAGAGCTTCTGCCTAAAATTATTTTTCTCTCATTCCTTCACTTCCTAACACAGTCATCTTTTTCTCAAGTCCTAATTTAAATAGAAGTCCCCAGAGACCCTATTATGGTTTGATTACCTTCTTATGTATTTCCATAAAACTTTGTCCTTCTCTTAACATGTTGTCCAGTTGCTATTGTTGGTGAGCAATTCTGCATGTGATTTCTCTATACCCAGTATTAAATTTGTCCTGAACTATCTTTTCAAGAATGTGAGCACAGCAAACATTCTTGGAAGATGGATAGGTTCTCCACTGGAAAAGAGAGCGGACAGGTTTCTTTACCAATATAATTAACAGAGTATCTCTCTCTTGGCTAAAGTAGAGCAGATTGCTGGTTCCTCTTATATAAGACTGGGGTTTCCTCAGCATTGATAAACCTTGAAAACATCTTAAAAGAATGGAGCCCATCAAAAAAGGCCATATAGTCTATGATCTTTCTTATATAAAAGTCGAAGTTAAGAAGATCTATAGATACAAAAAGTAGAATAGTGGTGGACTGAGGTTGCAGGAAGAGAGTTGGGTAATGGGAATGACCATGATGGACATAAGGTTTACTTGGAAAGTGATGAAAAATGTTCTAAAATAGATGTTGGTGATGATTGCACAAAATTGAATATTCAAAAAATGAACAGTTCACTTCAAATAGATGTATTTTTAAAAAATGAATTATATCTCAGTTTTTAATGTATTTATGACCTGAATAAAGATACAGAAATAAAAATATCTGGGATTCATGCTCACAGATGTTTCTGCTGTACTGCAAGCCCATTGCATGTGTAGCATCTAACAGAGCCCATGAACCCTGGGACACTTTGGTGTGGGTAGGTTGGGAGAACCGACATGCTTAAAATGCATCAATAACAGTAATGTTTTCCTGACCCAGAATTCTCACATCGTCAGTCGAGATACAGGAAATTGTGGGTAGGTAATTTATTAGTTCGAAACTAAGGTAAAATCTCAGACCTTTCATAGTTTTTGACAGCCATGATGTAATTGATTTTTGTATCTATTCTTTAATCTCTCTCTTCTATTTATTCTCCATCCCTGTCTGTAGCAAAGAGGGGATAATTAGTAAGCACATAGTGATTGACTTCAATGTAGAAGTGAGGGAAAAAAATCAAGACGATGAGAAAATCTAATACTTTGTTAGGTCTACTAAATGACTCTGAAGGAATCCAATTTTTCCTTTTTGAAAGCATAATAGACCCTACTTTTCAAAATATCTGACACTCATACTAAACACTTTAATTTTCTTTTTAATTTTTTTTTTTTTTTTGAGACAAAGTCTCACTATGTCAGCCCCGGTAGAGTGCAGTGACGTCACTGCTCACAGCAAACTCCAACTCTTGAGCTTAAGCAATTCTCTTGCCTCAGCCTCCCAAGAAGCTGGGACTACAGGCGCCCACTACAATGCCCAGCTTAAATACTTTAATTTTTAAAATAAAATCTGTTTTACTTAATAACACAGAAACTCTCCATTAGTATCATATTCTTTAATACACAAAAAGAATTTCTGAGCATAAAATATGTGTCATTATTTTATATTATTCCTTTGCATATTTGTTTTTCCTTAGGGGCAATGTAATCATAGTTTTTAAATTGTAAAGTTGATGGATTTTCTCACAGTGTAGAAAAATCTTTATAAAAAGGGTGAGAGAATTGAGCTGGGCTTTCTAGCAGCAATAGAGTTTCAATTCAAGGTAGGCAGTAAGAAGGTAGAAGGTAGGTGGGTAAAGTCATACAGAATACACCAGGAAGGTCAGTGAGTCCAGATTTGCTTCAGCTTAGAAAAACTTCAGTGAAGAAGAATGATAGTGTGACAAAGTTATGTTAAACTATGACTTAACTGTTAACTTTCAGTGAAAATTCCACTACTTTGTTGAGTTCATATTTCCTTATCTGCTCACACATACTAACAATTTATACAAGTAAAAAAAAAAAGAAAAATATTTGTAAAGTGCCATATAACTGAGTGATACAAAAAAAGTTACCCTGGCAAAATCAGAATACCTGTGTCCTGAAGGCACATTTTCTCCCACTCTCCTGCTTCACTGTTATTTATTAGCTACCTTCTTATTCTCTACCTCAAGTATGCACCTTCCAAGATAAAGGATCTTCTGTAATGTTTTTCTCATAAATTTCCTGAGCTTTGTTCTGAAAAATCAGTTTTGACTTAGTCACTTTTCCACTTCTTCACTTCATTCATTACCCTGATCCAAAAATCCCCTGAGGGAGAAAGTGAATCTAGGAATAACCGGACATCAGTTGTCACCTCTCCTGATACATATTTAGAAGCAAGTGGTAGTGCAATAGTTTGTCTGATTGCTATTTTTTTACCATGATAATTTAAATTTAACAGATGTATCCTCCATAATAAATTGTGAAAATTAGGATATTCTGAAAATAGGAATCTGTGTTTATACTTTGTGAACTCTTAAGCATCATAAAAATCAGCATATCTTATGTGCTAAGTTAACCGAAAAGTATTTTAAAATAGCTTTTGTGTCATTAGATAGTAGAAAAAAAGAAAAGAAAAGAAAAACTACTACTTGGCTGTTTACACTTTGGGTATGGGAGCTTCCATTATCTGGGAAGGAAAGAACATAGTTAAATTCTTACCATCTTTGATTTGAATAACATATCAATAAGTGACCATTTTGTCCTTTTAAAGTGTTTCTAAGATTTTATTTGAGATTGTACCAGAGATTTTCACTAGACACTTTAAGTGGTGTCCATTCATGCATGCACCTAATAATACTCCACTAGCCACTTACAATTTGCCAGCCATAATATTGAATATAACAGACACAAGAGTGAACATGTACAAATTAAGCTGCTACTTTGAAAATGATTTGTTAAGCTTGAAAAACTTGAAAGATTTTTTTCCAAACCAGCATTTGCAGATGACCAAGATAGTACAGTACCATGAAGATTTTCTACTCTGCAAGGAAAGTAGCTCTGTCAGGAATTACTACCATAAAAGAAAAAATAAGTAATGTCATTAATAATGACAGTACTTGACACTTAACTGAGAAATTACAATGGACACTGTTCTGGGACATTTAAATTTATTAAATTATTGAAACTTCACAACTCAATGAATGATGTACTGTTATTATCTCAAGTTTACATATGAGGATATGAGAATTTAAATAACTTGCAATCTATTTACTTTTAATAACCTCTAATAGCTAAAACAAGTAGTTGGGGAAGCCAAAATTAGAACCCACTTATTTTGTTTTTGAAACCATTCTCCCTTAATCCCATAAAATAGAAAAGATATCATGATAAATTGAATGTTATTTTTAAAATGTAGAACTAATTACAAACATTTATACTTTGCAATATACTTTATTACTTCTATATTGAATGACCTTTATGAGGTAATGACCTTCATGAAGGCAAAATAAAAGAAAAATTATTTTGCAAGAAATGAAAGAATCAAGGCATAATATCAGCTCTATTTTCTAGAAATCCAGTTAAACAAAGAAAATATTTTTAAAAAATTATTTTCACATAATAATAAACCAAGAATAACATGTTGTCTTATTTTAGTATGGGAAGATTACTTGGTGTAGAAAAATCATTCCTTTTGAATTAAAAGTACCTAAAAAGAGAGGAGCAAGAGACAAAGGGAGAGAATAGATTACAATTAATGCTTAAAAAAAATCTTTTAAAAATAAACATAAAGTAACTTTAAAAATACAAAGTTTTAAAAGGCTATGTTTGCAGATACTATGTTGACATATATAATATTAAGGTTTTATTCTTCTTGTCCTATCAGAATAGCATTTTTTACCTAACAGTAAAAATTACATATAAGGGGAGATGCTAGATTCCAGAAAAAAATAATAGATTGTTTCCTTAGGAAGAAATAGGAAAATTATTTCTCAGAGAAAAAAAAGAGAAATTTATTTTAAAATATAGTACTATTGTATTTATTTATTTTTATTGTTTTATTTTAACAGACAAATAAGAATTATGTATATTTGGGGGTATTAAATGATGTTTTGATGGATATGTATGTATACATTGTAAAAAGATTCATTGGACCTAATTGTAGAGAATTAGTTGTGAATAATATGATAATGAACCTCCTAGGCATGAATAAGTGACTTGTAAAAGACAATTGAAGAAAAGCAGAGTGTAGGTTAAAGTAAATTTTGATAATGTCAATGTCAGAATTTTATAAAATTTACTAGAAGTACTCAAGATTTTAGCAGCAAGTTAAAAGACTAAAGATAATTTGATCTTCAGTTCAAAGACCTATAAACCTATTAGTTAGTTTATAATAATGATGCTGAATTTCTAATTATACATGAAATACTTTTAAGCAATGATATCATTATAATTTATTGATAACTATGGGGGAGGTTTTACATATTCCCTTTGCTTGTAGCTTAATCAATGTCACTCCCAGGCTTGCCTTCCCCTTATCCTTTTCCTGAACGGCAGCCAGAGTCATATTTTTATATCAAGACTCATTGCTGTTTAAAATTCACTTTCTCCTCTCTCTCTTTTCTCTCTGTCCTCCTTCAACTCAGTCTAGAAAGACTGACAGGTTTACAAAATCTCTAACACCCTGACCACTTCTGGTCCTTATATGTACTGAATTTTCTGATCTTCCCACTCTTCTTACCCCTACTGAGAAGTTGGTTCTATCCTGTATCTTCAGCTTCAGTTTGAATATCACTGCTTTTTAGAAACATGAATTAACCACGTTGGTCCAAGGCAGATTGTCTGCACTCCTGACACTCATTGGGTCCCATTCAGTTCTTTATAGAATTTATCATTTATAGTTATAAGTCATCCCTTGGTATCAGTGGGGGGTTGGGTTCCAGGAACCTCTGTGGAAACCAAACTCCACACATGCTCAAGTCTCTGATACAAAATGGCTTAATATTTGCCCATAACCTATGAACATCCTCCTATAGATATTAAATCAACTCTCAATTACATATAACACCTAATACAATGTAAATGCTATGTAAATAGTTGTTATATTGCCATGTTTATGGGACAATATCAAGAAAAAAAGTCTGTACATGTGTAGGACAGATATAATATTTTAAATTATTTTTAATCTACAGTTGGCTGAATCCACAGATATATAACTTACAGATGAGGAAGGCCACTGTATATATTTATTTACATAGTTATTAGTCCTTTGTTTCTTTCCTTGTCATTCTGTTTGCTCCAGAGTAAGACGTATCTGGCCTATTTGATTCACCAGTATTCACCCATATCACAGCAGTATGCCAGCAACATAGTCAATACTCAAATGTGAGTTAATGAGGCTGACTTTTACTTTACAACAATCATCATGCTGAAGATGGACAAACCTTGCCCCATTTTATGGACAATAAAATTGTAATATAGAAACATCAAGTGACTTTTTGAAAGTCACTTCACTAGCATGTGGACAAGTCAGGATCATACTGAAACCAGACTTCTTAAACATTCAACCCTCCAAGTCACTACCCAATCAATATACTTCTAATAAAAAATAGAATTTGAAAGCAGAATACCCTAGGAAATCAGTAGGATTCTCCTTTAGAATTCTAGTTCATAAAACAAGTTTGCATTTTGTTATCAATTAGTATCTTAGCATCATATAAGAGTCTCAGTATCTAAGTATATCAATAAATCATCATTGTTTGAGTCTTTAGATATTTGAATATTATTTAATGATAGCTTCAATGGAAAAAAGATTACAAGGTAACCAATCCAAGTATAATTAACTTAGAAATGATATACATGGATTTTAGGACTTAAAAACCTGAGAACAAAATATGTAACAATTGTTAGATAACTGAGGTAATGCCAAGTTGCACAAAAGTTCTAGTACATGGTCAGCTGGCTTTAACACGCTGACATCACTGGATTTACAAGATAATTGTTCATGTTTCGACAAATAATAAGTACATATGTGAACCTATAAAGCAAAATATGGCACTCACATCTTCAGCTTTGTTTTCTTTTAGCTAAAAAGAAGGACATTTAACCTGAAGAATCTATCATACTGAAATTATTTTAGGTTTTGAGATTTGCTCATCTACCCTTTGAGACTTGTATACTCTGAACATCATGTAGTTAATGAGCTTTGGGCAAGGTAGGCAATAATCTCTTCTCCCTAAATACTTACATAACATAGCACAGGAATTTAAATGGTAAATAATCAACTTCTGCTTATGGATGGCACAAATATGCATCAATGCAAAGACTTGAATAAGAAATGCTTTGTTCCCTGTATCAATCTATTTCATGGTAGTTTTAGTCAAAAATAAGGAAATCTTACGTCATTATTTTCAGCAGGAATAATGACATCGATATGGGGCTACTAGGGCAAGATTATGCCCAAATCACTAGGGCCACCCACCTTGAACTGAACCACCTGAATTCTTAATTGTACACTTGTTCACTTGGTCTATCATTCTGCAAAAGTACAGAGTAGAGGGTAAGCGAGTTTCAGTAAGTCCTAGAAAAAAACAGACTTATCCAACACATTAGAATATATGAAAAGGAAATACATTTTTTTCAACATGAGAAACTGCAAAGGAGTCCAAATAAAGAGTCAATGACATTACAGGGTGACTGTTTTTCCTGGAGCAGATTTTTCTATACTTATTTTTCCCTGAGATTTTCAATTTATCATTCTACAATGTTTTTATTGTAAATTCAGGTGAGCTTTAATATCCTCTATTTACCTTTTTCAACATGGAAGGAGGAGAATCTATTTTAGTTGTTCTGTGGCTAAAACCCTTCGTGTACTCCAAGGATTGAAACACAAAGTGGACTGACCAAAAACACAAAATATTTGAGCTCAGTTTCTAAGCTGTCTTTTGTTTGTTTGTTTCTGGTTTCAACTTGTTCTAAATATCATTTCCATTATCATTTGTTTGATCTCATCTATTGGCCTAATTGTTGAATGAAATATGCCTTTCTCACCATCTCTATGTTGGCTATTGTTTTGGATTATACAGGTTTACTACACAGGGAAAGTGACTCTCAGAGGAGATGCCTTCCCTCCAGGCTGAGTTGGTGCCAATCCCAGGAGTCTTGACTATATTCTCTGCTCCTACCATAGATTTTGTAGCTCTATTATATTTTAATTGTCACTTTTCTGCATCTTCAATGTTTAACACAAAATATTATTGAACTATGGAGCCAATAAATATGGTTAAAATATCTACAGTACAATAGACAGAATCTTGTATTTGAGCGGCACCTTTGACTATCTTTGCTGATACAAGATGAGCAAAAATTTGTCAAGCAAGTAATACATATTAAATCTCCTCGTCCTTAGAAAGAATGAGTAATACCTACATATTGCTATATTACACTACCAAAACAATACAAAACCAGGGATATGTCAGTTGTCTTTAGAAAAATACATGACGACATTAGGAATTCTGGTGGACTCCTTCTCATAAAAGAAAAAAAATGTATATTGGCATTATATAATTGAGAAAAAGCCAATAACCCATTGTGAGACTTAATTTCTTCATCTGAAAATTATTATTAAAGTTGTTCTGTTTCTACCTCAATATATAATGTTCATCTCAATCGTAGGAAGCAGAGAAAACAAGCAGCAAAGGCCTTTCATGCCTGGGGACTGGAACAAAGATTAAAGTGTGGTGTATGTAAATATATTGAATTTAAATTGATAATCATAACACATGAGGTTGACCCCTCCCTTTCACTGTTTTCTATTTATATGTTTATTCCGATGACTTTGGAAATCTATGGCATGATTTTAATTTTCAAAATCTGCATTTTTTCAGCATTCAGAGAGGATTAACAAGTTAAAGAAAACCATTCTATATTTACATGGAAATATTCCACTCATTTTAACATTGCTTCTAAATGAAATCAGGCAATTGTCTTTTACTGCCATTGACCCTTGACAAGACTTTGACCTTCAGGGTCCACTTATAGGGGGAACATGAATACGCATGTATTGGGGTGTTTACAGAGATCCCGCAACCAATCTCCTGCAGATTCTGAGGGACAACTGGTATAAAAAAATTTCCTGAACTAAATCTTAGTCTCAAACACATTTCTTTAATCTTAAAATCACATTTTATACCTATGGAAGTATAAATATATATCTTAAGTTTATAAACTACTGAACTTTTTAATTATAGCTAGTAATGATCTAAACTGTATTTTAAAGTGCCTCAAAGGAAAATACTCATAAATAATTTAATAGTTTTACAAACAATTTTGCTTATTTATTATGACAGAGTCAGGCATTGTTGCCCAGGCTGTAATGCAGTCTGCAATCACAGCTCACTGCAATCTTGAACTCCTGGATTCCAGTGATTTTTCTGCCGCAACCTGCCAAGTAGCTGGGACCACAGATGTGCTCCATCACAACATTCTATTTCTTTTTAATTCTTTGTAGAGAGGGAGGTCTTACTATATTGTCCAAACTGATCTAAACTCCTGACCTTAGATGATCTTCTTATCTCAGCTTCCCAAAATGTTGGAATTAAAAGTGTGAGGCACCATACTCCCAAGTAATTCTTTAAAAGAAAAACAAAGCATTTTAGTTTTTAATTCACTTTAGTTAAAATTTAAGAGCTAATATTTTTGAAAACACTGATGGGAACTGAAAATGTAAAAATATAACTCCTACCCTACCTTTACATTCAGTCAAAATAATTAAACAAATATGTACCTGCTTATCTATACGGCAAACATTTGATAATGTGTCCTGTAAGTACATATTATAACTGGAGTATGGAAGAAAAAGAGATTAGTTTTTATGTGGGACACAAATTATGGCTTATTACATGTAGTTTAAAAGTGATTGTTTTGGTTTTTCAAGTTAGCCTTCTGCGAAGAAGTAAAACTTGTTATTTTGAAATGCATTTTAAAAGGTAGCCACTGTATTCATGTTCTATATTGGCCACTTAGCACTTTGGGACTATTATTATTGTAATTCTCAAATAAAAATTTTCAAATGCCTGCATTAGATACTGTAGATGACAAAAAAAAGTAAAGAAAGGAAAATCATTAAGTAAAACATCAGATTATAATTGTAAATAAAAATAATTCAATTAAGATAACATTTTAGCAACTCATTTAATCTGAATTATACTTAGACTACCTTCAAAGTGATACAAGTTTACAGGATCTTAAACACACTCATTCATGCAGAACAGCAAATGTCAAAAGAAAAGGCTAATAGCTTCAATAAGCAACCCTAACAAGAACACCATGCAATAAATGTCATGAGGTCTGACAGTTCTAATCAAGATGGTAAGTAACCTTCAAACTTGCAAGGACAGATTTGAAAATTAGGATCTTGTGTTCTGCTAGCTATTATAAAATGATCAGCTGAGTGTTTACAGATACATCTGATTTAATACTTAGTTGAATTATCTCAAAGCTGACAAATTATATCCCCTGAACAGTTGAACTATTTATCTTGCTGGAAACTGATCCATATATATAGATACTAAAACATTTTATTATAAAAATCATCGTACTTGTACAGTTAGTGTCCCATGTTAGTTCACATTTTTATACTATTTTTACAAGCTTTAACAGCAACAAAAAAGTACCTTTCAAAGAAGAAAAATAGTGCTGTATACCATAGACTAACTACTTTAACTAAAATGGAGAAAGGTACCACAGGTTATCATTCAAAGACCAATTTGCAAACCCTTTGAGGATCACAAAGTGCTCAGTTATAAATAGCATGGCTTGAGTACAAATCATTGTCAAACCAAATGTATTTTGTACTATGACAGAATAATGGCCTTGATTCCTTCAATCTACAGTAAGTGTAATGGAGCTTGACCTTAGGAAGTCTCTTAACTCTGTCCCACATGGCATACTCATCAACAAAAATGGTGTAGATCATGCTATTGTTGGTTTGCTGTAAAAGTTGTCAGAGTGTGGTACTCAAAAGTATTTATTAATGGTTCATGGTTGGTCGGGATGTATGGAATGAAATAGAGGAAGTAGTTGGTTTGTGTTTGAACAAATAGTGTTATGCCAGGTGGAGATTTCTAAGTTTGAAATAATTTAACATAATAGGTCACTTACCCATCATTCATAAGATGGCTTTATTTCACATAATAGGCCATTTACCCATTATTCATAAGATGGCTTCCTATTATATCCAATTAGGAAGAGTGACTACTAAATAGAAATTATCTATATATGTATACACACACACATGTATATACATAAATACATACATACACATATGTTTTCAACAATGACTTAGACAATAGAAAATTTCTAAGAAATAAAAAGATGAAACCATGATAAAGGCTTAGTGAAGTAATTATCTACCTGTATATCTAACTTGAAGCATGAACCTTTACATGCATTCTTTTTCTTTTTATTGCTTAGGATTCATTGAGGGTAAAAAAAATTAGGTTACACTGATTACAGTTGTTAGTGAAGTCCCTTTTGTAATTGTGTCCCACCCCCAAGAGGTGTGCCACACACTGTGACCCCCCCATCCTCTTCCTTCTCGCCATCTCTGTTCCCTCATTCTCCTACCCCACCCTTTTTGTTAGATCATTTACTGTCTTCATATTAGAATTAAGTATATTGAATTCTAGCTTCTTCATCCTTGTGATGCTTGACTAAGAACAATGTGCTCCACTTCCATCCAGGTTAATATAAAAGGTGTCCAGTCTCCATCTTTTTCTAATGGCTGAATAGTCTTCCCCATGGTGTACATATGCCACAGCTTGTTAATCCCTTCCTGGGTTGGTGGGCATTTAAACTGTTTCCATATTTTGGTGATTGTAATTGAGCTGTGGTAATAGTGTAGTGCAAAATTGCTTTTAATAAAAGGATTTTTTTCTTCTGGGTGGATGATTAGTAATGGGATTGCAGAATCAAATGAGAGGTCAAATTTGAGTTCTTTGAGGGTTCTCCATACTTCCTTTTAAAAAGTTTGTATTAGTTTGCAGTCTCATCAGCAGCGTAGAAATGTTCCATTTTCTCCATATCCATGCCAGCATCTGCAGCTTTGAGACTTTGGGATGTGGGCTATTTTTAAAAAGCAAAATAAACATAAAGACAATTTTACTTTTTAAAATATCATTACAAATCATATGTTAAATGTAAGTCAAAAATGCTTCACTGTGTAAGCCATCGAGGAAATATGAGTCTATTGGATTTTTACTCAATTCTAAAGGAATGAAAACTTAGTAAATACATAGGAAAGAAGATGTGGCCTCTATGGGCCTAAATTCTAGATTTTATTCTCAACCTTACATCCTGCTAACAGATAAGATGCTTGTGTAATATCTGAAATAGAAAAATAAAAATAAATTACAATCATGAATAATCATGATAAATATTAACCTCATCATCTGGCATCTTCTAACTTGCCATATATGAGATGTAGCATTTAAGCGGAGACTTTCTTATTGCTCTATTTAACACTGGTGAGACATGAGAAGTCCAGGCAAATGAATGGGCACATTTGGTTAAGATAGGAAGTAGTAACAACAATAATCAACCACTTGGATCATAGAGTCTTAAGAATAAATTACGACCACAAAAAAGAAAACATAAATGTAGAAAATAATTACTATTGATACGCATTTTCTTTGGTGACATGAACAATAGTCTGTGATGTTTAAAACTGATGACTGTGGTAATATAATTTTAAAGAGAAATTGCATGAAAATCAAAGTGTTTTTGAATGAAAGGACAATTTTATAACTGTCATAAATTATGTAAAATAGTAATCATAAATCACAGGTACTATACCAATGTGATCTCATGTCAAGTACCCTACTCATCTTATCTTTGTGATTTTTTTTGCCTTCTTTTCTCATTAAAGGAAAACTTGAGAAAACTGCTGTAATTATTATTTAATAGAAAAAATATTTTCTAAAGTGGAAAGCATAATTCTTACCCCAGAACTCATCAGTTTCAAATATAGCACTTACCAAAGATTGATATCTCGAAAAGTAAGTCATTTTTTCACCAAGGTAAGCTTTCAGCAGTTTTATGAATCTCAAACCTCAAGTGACCAATCAATCCTACATACAACTTCTACTGATCTTGTCTCTTCTGATCTTGCCAAATGTAAGGGTTTGTTCTTAAATCTATATTTGCTTTGGAGTCAATTTCAAACAACTAACTTCAAGTCATGTTTATGGTTTCTGTTCTGTTTTGCTAGTATAAAACCTTAATCAACTGAAAAATAGCTTGAAAAATGCTTAATGACAATTTCAAATAATGACACTAATAAGAAACCAAATAATGACTCCAATAAGAAAACAATCAATTTTCATTTCCCCAAATCTTCAAACTAATTTTTATTTCATATTTTAGTTCCCATTGAAGCTACAGCAGGATGATATTTTGCAGACAATTACATTTCTTCATTATGTGTTCTAAGGGTAAGGAATACTACAGGCAATAGATGTTCATGGTACTAAAGTTGACATCATTATTTTACGTCATATCCACATAGATATGTGGATATACATACATCGATATATATACAGGTTAGATATCCCTTAACCACAATGTTTGAGACCAGAAGTGTTTTGGATTTCAATATTTTCACATTTATATAATGAAAGTTTTGGAGCATAGGACCTATATCTAACCACAAAATTTATTTAGGTTCCATATGCCCCTCATACACATATCCTGAACGTGATTACATGTAATATTTTTTAATAATTTTATGAAGTAAACAAAATTTTATCTACATTTGCCTGTCATTTTTCACATAAGTTCAGATAGGGAATCTTCTATTTATGGTGTCACATGGATACTCAAAAAGTTTCAGATTTTAGAGAAGCTCAAATTTTTCAGATGGGTATATTCAACCTGTAATAAATTTACAGACTACATTTCAGACTGACCTTTTTGATTAGATATGATAAGTTAGAAAAAAGGTGATGATGAAGGTAATATAATTGTTTAAACAGAAGTATTTATTTACAGCCTTATATGTAACTCATTATGTGTTCTAGAGTATTTGTTATACAGTTCTTAGTCAAACAATATAAATAAGAATAATTCAAAAGAGCATACAGCCACACTTTAAAAATCATTTGATTGAGAAACTGAAACCTCATTATTGCCTATATACTGATACCTTTACCTGGGTAAATTTGAAAAACATATAGTATACACATACATATATTAATGCTTGTGTGAGTAGATGCTTCCACCATGAAATAAATCCAGGCACATCATAGCTTTTATCTTTATTTGAAATTAAAACTATTTGTGAAAAGAATATTTTCATGATCAATGATATTGAAACTATCTCACAATGTGAGACAGCTACACAAACTCTAACTAGTTAGACCTGGGAGAGAAATTAAGATTTATGATACAACAAAAGCATATTAAAGTGAAATCATTTGATTGGCAAATGTAAAACTAAAATTAAAAACAATGTTCTCACAATAATAGGACCTGATTTCAAAACTTGCCATGCTCATAATTCAACACTATTATATATGCAAAAGGAAAGACACGTGGATTAGAGAAACTCCAGAAACAGACTCATAAAAAGAAGGCCATGTCCAACATAATAATTTAAAGAAAGATGAATGTTTTAACAAATGGTGCTGGAACAATTGGACTTTCACAAGAACAAAAAAAAACCATATACATTTCTCACAACATATTACAAATTAACTCAAATAAATTGCAGATGTAAAAGAAAAATAAATGTTTAAAATTCCTAGAAGAAAACATCATTGTGACCTTTAGCTAGGCAAATGTGTCTTGGAGATATGCAAATGATTTTTTAAAAATTTATAAGTTAGACTTCATGAAAATTAAAACTTTGTTTAGTCATAAAATAACTTTATTTTTCAAAAGACACTATGAAAATAAAGATAATTCACAGACTAGGAAAAGATGATAGAGGAATATAGACCTGATAAAAGAATGATATTAGTTTAATTTATTTACTCTACACTATAGAAACGAAAATAGCTATATAAACTATGATATTAGATTATATAAAAATAATATATAATGCTAATATGTAAACTAATATCATAGTTTACATAAAATAATTCTTACAAATACATAATAAGCAAGTGCAGCACCCCATTAAAAATGGTAAATGGATAAGAACAGTCACTTCAATTCAAAAATAGTTTGTAACTACTGAGTGAGTGAATGAATGGATTAAAAAATCAATTTTTACTTTATGTCATATCAAGTAAAACATAAAGCTGAAAAAATATGAAATAAGTAAGGATTCCTTCTATGAGAAAACTGAAGTTTCTAATCCTTGAAAGAGTGTGATTTCAAAGTAAGGTGTTCATGAATGTGTTGCATATATGAATTTGGCCAGGGAGATATAGACATAAAGAGGAAAAGCAAATTGTCAACATCCCATGACTAAGAGAAAAGAAGTGAAAAGAATAGGAAGGAAGCACCAAATATGTACCTATTATATCTGATTCTAGGAAAAATTATACAAAGAATCATATTCACACATGTTTTTGTAAAATTATTAAAATGTGTACAGGTGATTCACATTGTTATCACTGGGTATGTTCTATATAATCACTGCAAATATTAAAATAATGAATACTGAACAACTACCATTGTTCCTGACGGAAATACAAGATTAGGTTGCCATGAACTTCTAGTCACATTTTTGGGGTGTTAATCAATACATTGTTTAATGGATATTTCCCCTTAAAGACATTTAATTTAATATAAATCTTGTTGATACATTAATATTGAACTCAGAGCCAGTAACACTATGGTTCATTCCTAAATTAAGCTCATCTAACACACATTTTTTATGCTAAGACACATCACAGTGTTCTAATGCTTAGGAACACTAGACAGCAATTCACACTATGACTGGGTCCATTTTCAAAGACAGAATTACCAACAGAAAGTGCAACAATTGTGAAAAGCATGGACTACACAAGAGACAAAAAGAACATTGGTTTATACAGTATAAGAGCTGAAATAAGAAGGCAGAGCATTATTTCATTCTACCTCATCGAAAACATACATATTATATCCAGGGACTCAATTTTTTATTTGTGGGATGAAAATACATTTTAATATGATGCAGATCCACAAATGAATAATGCAAGCATCATGATGATCAATTATATTTACAAACAGGTTAAGAAAATGTATATTAAGGAATGTCTAATAGAGTATTTTTATTTTACTAATCATGATTTCAAGACCAGAAAAACAATAGTTAAAATTATTGACTACTACTCAAGGATTATGGTTTGAACGTGTCTTCTCTAAAATTCTGGTATTGCCAGTGTGATAGTATTAGAAATTGGAGCTAATAAAATGTAATTAGGCCATGAAGGATTTTTTTCAACCTGATTGGGATTGAAGCCTGTTTATAAGAGAAGCTTCATGTGATGTTCGGCTAGCTTGCCCTCCTAACTCTGCCACCTGAGACAGAGCAAGAAGACTCTTACCAGCCACCAAATGCAAATGCATTAATCTAGGACTTTCTAGATTCCAGATCACGAAAAATAAATTTCTGTTCTTCATAAACTATGTAGTCTAAGGTATTTTGTTGTAGTAGCACAAAATAGACTAAGATATTATGTAAAATATAATCAACAGGTATAGTTCTTTTCAATAATGCTATGAAAATGATACAAGTCAATTGATTAACAAATGTGAATTTTAAACAAAATTCTATTTTTTCTTTGTAATAATAATAATGTGGCATATGAAAAATATGATGATGTAAGATGAGTACACTTCCTATATTAATAGACTATCTGGTAACATTTGAACTATCATATAGCTGGCTATTGCCTGATAATTTATTTAATGCCAGGTCATCTAGAATATAAAAGTAGATGTTCAAAACTAATTTATTTTTCCATATATTGTTATTTTTTTCTGTCACCTATAATATGTCATATATTATTTGCATTATGCAAGTGAAATGTATTGAAAGAAAGCTTTCCACTTAGAACTGTAACCAGACAAGGAGGTCCACTATCACCACTATTTTTTTTTAATACAACACAAATTTATTATTATATAGCTAAGGAGGTCAGAAGTCCAAAATGGGTATTACTGGGCTAAAATTAATATGTGGTTGGCCCTATGTTCTTGTGGGAGGCTCTAGAGGATGTTTGTTCCTTGCTTTTCAGTTTCTGTTAACTTGTTCACATTCCTTCCCTGGTAGCCTCTTTTTTAAATTAAATCATAGATATGTACATATGTTAAACAGTTTGATGAAAATATTTCAGATTGTATATGAAACCAGCACATTGCACCCCTTAATTATCACCACTATTATTCAACATTGTGCTGGAAGTTGTAGTGAATGCAATCAACATAAGAGGATATCAATGGCATCCAAATGGGGGCGCTGGAGGCCAAACTTCTGCTTTTTGCTGTTGACATAAAACCCTAGAGACTCAATCACAAAACTCCTTGAAGTCATCAGGAAATACAGTAGTGTCTCAAGGTATAAAATTAATGTCCACAAATCAGTAACCTTTGTAAATTAAGGACACAATTCCCTTCGCAGTAGTCTCAAAGAAAATGAAATACTTAAGACAAAAGAGAAAATTCTTTTCAAAGAGAATTATGAAACTGTAAGCAAAGAAATACCAGAAGACATTAAGAAATGGAAGAACATACCATAGTCTTGGCTATAAAGAATCAACAACTTCAAAATGTATTTTCTACCCAAAGCAGTTTACAGATTCAATGCAATCCCCATTAAATTACCAACATCATATTTTGAAGAACTGGAAAAAACAGTACTTAATTTTGTATGGAACCATTTAGCAAAGGATATTCTTAGTAATAAAGACAAAGTTTGAGGCATCACCCTACAAAACTTCACACTGTATTATAAATCTACAGTAATCAAAATAGCATGGTATTGACCAAAAAAGAAACAACAGGCAGACATATGTAACAGAATAGAAAACTAAGAGATGGAACCAGTCCCTAGTTGCCATCTGATCTTTAATAAACCAAACAAAAGCATACATCGGATAAAAGAAACCCTATTCAACAAATGGTGCTGGAAGAACTGGATAACCACATGTGAAAGATTGAATCTTGACCCACAACTTTCACCACTTAAAGAAATTGATTCATGATGGATAAAAGATTTAAAACTATGACACAAAAATGATAAAAGTCTTAGAAGAACGTATGAGGAAAACTGTTGATGATGTTGGACTGAGGAAAGCTTTTATGACAGACTCTAGTGACCATTCCAACAACAACAAAAATTAACAAATGGGATTTAATAAACTGAAAAGCTTCTGCACAGCCAAGGACACAACAAGTAAAGCAAAAAGAAAACCTTCAGAATGAGAAAAGGCTTTGAATCTGACAAAGGGTTGATAACTGGAATCTACAGAGAGCTCAAATTAATAAACATCAACAAAAAAAGCAAACAATCCCATCTAACACTGGGCAAGAGATATGAACAGAACCTTCGCTCATGAAGATAGAAAAGTGGCTAAAAAACATTTGGAATAATTCTCATCATCCCTGATTGTCAGAGAAATGCAAATCAAAACCATCATGAGATATTACCTAACCCCAGTGAGAAGAGCCCACATCATGAAGTCTCAAAGCTGCAGAGGCTGAAATGGAAATGGAGAGAAGTGAACACTTTTACACTACTGGTGGGACTTCAAACTAATATAACTTTTTTGGAAGAAAGTATGGAGAATTCTCAAAGAACTCAAATTAGACATCCCATATTATCCTGCAGTCCCATTGCTAGGCATCTACCTAGAAGAAAAAAAAATCATTTTATCATAAGGACACTTGCACAAGACTGTTTACTGCAGCTCAATTACAATCACCAAATTGTGGAAACAGTCTAAATGCCCACCAAACCAGGAGTGGATTAACCAGGAATGGATTAACAAGCTGTGGTGCATGTACACCATGGAATACTATTCAGCCATTTAAAAAGATTGAGACTTTACATCTTTTGTATTAACTTGGAGGAGGTAGAACACATTGTTCTTAGTAAAGAATCACAAGAAGGGAGAAGCAAGAATCCAACATACTAATTCAAATATGAAGCCAGTAGATGGCCTAATGCATACCCACAAAAGAGAAAAACACAAATCAATTCACGATGTGGAACATGGGAATGAGGGAGTGGGGACATGGGAGGGAGTAGAAAGGGGGCTGAAGGGTTACAGTCTATGGCACATGTTTTGAGGGCAGGATACAGTTATAAGAGAGACTTTGCCTAACAAATTCAAACAGTATAACCTAATTCTTTGTACCCTCAATGAACCTGAAACAATTAAAAAAAGACTTAATTATTAACTTCATTATATGTTAAAATGTTCTTTAAATAATAAGACTCTACTTTTTGGCATTATTCTCACAAGGTCATTTTGTGACCCCATCAAAAAACTGTTGCATAATAATATTAATTAAAAGGTATAGAATTGTACAAGCTAACTTGCTGAGTGTTTAAACAAATTAAAGGCTAATAACATTAACATCACCTATACCACTTCAGTTTGGAACTCTGGGTGATTAAGTCATTTTATACATATTTTAAAACTATTTTACATAATTTTTTTCTTTAACCAGTATTGTTAGGTTCTTTTGCTATCCCTCCCTCTTTCCTAATATGGAAAGCATGAGGGCATGTAAATTTTAGGGATGCTTATGACCGCATCTTTTCATGGTGGACCATGACTTTGAAAATCTTCACACTCATAGATTATTAAGGAAGACATATATCTTCTGTTCTCTAGAATGATAGCTAATTACCTGGCAAAAACTAGTTTCAGGAATGAGTACAAATAATTAATTATAGGAAAAACATTTAACAGCTTTATTTATAGCATTAAATCTACAAACTTTTCCATGATATGTTACATCTCCTGTACATAATCATGAAGAAGTATGCATTTTGTATTTTTGTATTGAACTTCTTCAGAACAGCCACTTTGAAGATTTCTGTCTTCATCACTCTAGAGTTGCTCATTGGCATATTATTTAGTTCACTTAGGTAGGTCATATCTTCCTGAGCGTTCTTGATACTTGTGGATATTCATCAATGTCTTGACATTGAAAGTTAGGTATTTACTTTAATCTTCATAGTCTGCACTTTTTTGACCCTGTCCTTCTTGAGAATACTTTCTAGAGATTCAAAGTGAATCAAGTGTTAAGACTTTGGAAAGTGCAGCCATAGTAGCACGGGGGGTACAGTAAGCCTCTTAACGTTCTGTCTCTTGCAGACCCCTGCTGGTGCCACCTCGGGGAGCATGAGTGAGAGAGATATGGAAGAATTTCCTGGGTTGCCAGGCAAAGTCTCTCCCTGTCTTTTCTCACTCTCTGTGCGAGGCTGCTGAAGTTGGGAGGAGGAGGCACATGTGGGCACTCCACCCAGGTGTGCCAGCTCAGTGTCACAGAAGCTAACTGGGTGACTGGCTGCCTCTGGTGTTTATTCAAAGCCCAAGGGCTCTTTAGTCAGCAGGTTGGTGAATCTTGCCAGAACTGGTCCTCACTTTTAGGGAATCATGTTTCCTTCTGGTTCAGGGAAAGTCTAGAAATGCTGTCCAGGAATGAAGGCCTGCAATTAGGGGCTTCAGGAGTCTGCTTGGTATTTTATTTTCCTATGGCTATGCTGGCACCCAAGTTAGAAAACAATGTCTGCTGTGCTCTTCTCTTTCCTTTTCCCAAGTAGAAGAAGGCTTTCTCCCAAGATACACTGCCTAGTGTTGGGGGAGGGGTGGCACAGGCGCTGGCTTTTTGACCACTGCTAGTATCTCACTGGCTCACATGTACTCCAAGTCCATTAGCTCTAAGAGAGCACAGTTGCATGAATTAGCCAAGGTCTGCTGTCTTTTTGGCCTGTCTGCCTTCAAAATTTATTCCAATACCCAGGTAGTCTTTTGCTAGCTGGGGTCAGAGCTTGCTGGAACTCAAGCAAGTTCAAGTTTCTATTGCTGGCCAAGGGGAGAGAAATTCCCTACAGCCAGGCTGGTGTAAATGCTCCCTCTGTGTGTGCAAGCAGAATTCTGCCATGTGTGAAATGGCAGCCCTGAATTCCAATGCCAAGTCCCACAGTCATTTCACTCTCCCTCCTCTGGGAACACAGATGGTCTCCCTAGTTGGCCCGCTGGCACAATAGTGCTGGAGAAGAAAGAGAGAGATGAGAGAGAGGCAAGCCGGACTGTCTTCTCCACCATCTTTACTCTCTCTTTCCTTCGCATAATTTTACATCAGGTGCCTTGATGACTCACAGGACTTTTAGTTCTTCTGAAGATGCTTCTTTACATGATAGTTGAAAGATAATTGTTAAATGTGATGTTTTTGAGGAGAGACAATTGGAGTTTCTATTCAGCCACCTGTTTCCCACTATTGTTGGTATCATAAATCTGAGACTTTATTAAAATGAGACACTGAATTTTTTATACTATACAGCAATAATCCATGCTCTACAAAGATAAAGAAAAGACTTTTTCTTTGTACATTTTTCAATGTCAAAAATAGTACTCTGCTATTTCAATCAATTAATTTTGCTATTTTCAACAGTTCATGTTTTGCAATATGATTAAAACTGTATATTGACTATGTGAAATTTCTAAAAAACACTGTGTTTGCTCAACATACTGCTTTAAGTTCAAATGTGGTTATTTAAAGCAATTTCCTATGAAAAGCCTAGCACAAGTATTTTTTTCATTGTTTTTTGTTATTCTTGCACTTAAGTTTGAATTTATTATAAACTCAACTAGAAGAACTATGTTAAATAATAAAACTAAATCACATAAAATTCTTATAGAAAAAATAGTCAGATTAAAAACATCCATTTTCTATAATACTGAAGGCAACTACTTAATATAAATTTTAATAAATCTTTGTAAAAATGTCATTTAGATCTTGCCTTTCTACAAGTTTTTCAATATTTATCAAATATATGAGTAATTGTAGAAAAACTTAATTTCAAATCAACTATAACTAGCTAAAAATATTGGGAAAATTTTAGCAGAAATTATTAATGGAACAGGATTAGTGAACTAATGAAAGAGATCTGAATTAGAGAAATAAAAATGTAGCAAAATATAAAGAGGCCCCCAAAGGCCATTTCTAGGTTTAAAAAAAATGAAAAAATATATAGCACACCTGGCAATATTTGAGTACCTGTGGGTAAGATTATAAGAAGCAGAAGTGGATCAAAGGAATAAAGGACTAGGATTCCGAGGGGAGGTGGAAATCCGGAGGCTATTTATAGAACAAAATGAATATTTGATAGCATGTAATTTTATATTTAGAATAAGATAAACTGTATGGCAAGTAAAAGAACTCACAAAAATAAGGAGATTAAAAACTCTCATGGTTTCTGAGAATTTAAGTCAAAGAATTTTAGGGAGTTTGTACTTGAATTTCAAAAGTATATCCGGGCACATTATCAAAAGGAGATTAGGCAAAAATGAAACATTTCTCTACATAGTAATCTAAAATAACATAGTATTTTTTTTCCTATTCACACTATAGTTAAGAATTTAAAAAATCAAAATAGGAAGATAATATTATATCATATAATGATCATCTTTAAGATTGTAGAATATTTCTGTTTATATTTATATTTACATATATGGTCTGGGAGGAAAAGGAGGGGAGAAAATTAGAGCACATCACTTTCTAAAATAGTGTGTATCTTTATGCACATTATGTGATTTGGTTCAGGAATTACGGTCAGTATTAGCAAGAAATATGAAGTCTTTTGGTACAGTTTAATAAAGGTTAAACAAAAAGTCATAGGGATGAGAAAAAGTTGAGGAGGTGTGATGACATGATAAAAATCTTTGCAGCTTTTAATTCTACATGATTCAACTCAATAAAAGAAATATGTGAGGACAACTGGATAATCAATACTGTGACTGAGAGCTACTTAAGAAAGTAGAATCACTTTTAACAATTTCATTATTTATTTGGAAATACTTCTCCATTGCATGGAAAAATAGCAGTGATTATACTTCAACGTTTGATACTCTGAAATATATCTCATTAGATTTTCATTTTGCTTCTCCTACCTACAGTATTTAAATAACATGATAATCATTATTCTGAAATATCACTTATAAAATATTTTTAACATTTCTAAAAATTAGTTTAAGCAATAATAAAAGAATCACATTTATTACAATGTCCACAATACATTTAGTGTTGAAAAACTGATCATATATAAATATTTTATTTACTGGATATAACATTCTATGTCCTTTAATCAAAACCTTGAAAAGTAAAAATATAATATAAATTTGCATTTAAATATGTACAACTTACCTGAAACCTTGACAACAATATAAAAATGTCTTTATTTTATACTCCATCTCATTCAACCATGTCAAACTTTCAATCCTCTAAACATCATAACTTAAGATTTGGGTAAAGACACAGGACTTATTTTCATTTCTGCTTACCTCTGCATATCAAAAGGAACCCTTCCACAACTGTACCTCAAAATGGTTTTTAAATAAGTAGCAACAACAAAATAAGGAATGTTATCATCATAGAAAAACAAAGCTGACAAAATCCTATGCAAGCAGCCAGAGAAAGAAAGATTTCAGCAGATGTCTCCGGCTTACATCTCTATACCTATACCACAGAATCAGAGCTTGGAAAGGAAGGTAGGCTGATCAGATTCTGGAGCTGCATATTAACATACACTAGTAGAGCACAGTGACTCTCTCCTTCAATTCCAGCAATTTAGGAGTTCAAGAGAGCAGGATTGCTTGCGGAGAGGGTTTTGAGGTCAACCTGGGAAAGATAGCAAGATCCTTTCTACACACACACACACACACACACACACAGCAAGACTTCATGACACATACCTTTAATCCCAGCTACTCAGGAGGCTGAAGGAGGAGGACTGTTTGAGTGCAGGAGTTCAAGGTTAGCCTGAACTATGATCACATCACTACTTCAGCCCGGGTACTATAGCAAGACCCTGAAACAAGCAAACAAACATATCCTGAAGGTAATGGGACAGAAAAATCAGGAAAAACAAAAATGTGCAGGAACTGTCAATACCCCTATCTCTGAAAGAGGTTCTCAGGAGCACGAAGCAGCAGTCCCTAAATTTAGCATTTAGTCTGCTCTAATGTGTAGGAGATAAGTGAAGTAGAAAGGAAAAATGACTCTATTTTTATAGGACTAATAATCCTCCCAGTTAGGGTCTGGTTTTACAGAACTTAACGCAAAAAGAAATAGACAATAAACATCACATGATCCTCTGAAAGGAAGGAAGACAAACTGAGGTGGCAAGGAAGAGATCATCCTCCATTGCAAAGTATTTAAAAAAAGGGATAACACAAGTACTTTAATCTCATCCATATTTTGAGTCACGTAGAGAGAGCTGCTGGAGAGAGTTAGTTAAGTAAAGTAGGGGATATAAAATATCAGGCTAATGTACAGATTAAAGTATAAATTCCAGGTCATGCTTAATTAAGGGTCCAATAAAATACCATAAATCATAATTGTAAAGAGCCATAATACATATATGATTAGTTGAAATAAGCACTAAAATTCCTCAGACGACCACAGACACACAAAAATTTAAATAAGAAATTGTCCTGTGCACAGATAGAAAAATGTTAATTGAGTGAAAATATCACCCTGACCTTTGATTTTTTTCCACAGTAAGATGTAAGACTAGAAGCCAATGGAACAATGGTGCTCCTATTTGAAGGCAGAGATTGTGACTAAATGCTATCATCTTTAGCCACACTGCCATTTGATAGTCTTTTTTTGTTGTTGTTAAATACAGGGAGTAATAAGTCCAAACATGCTTTACTAAAACGTGTGTACTGCGGGATCCTGTTTTCATGTTGTAAATAAGAATAGTATTTATGTCAACTAACAAAAATACATAATACTGAGGAAACATTCTCTGAAATCATAGACTATCAGAACCATTGTTGCTTGAATTCATAAAATAGTGGAACATTCTGCTCTGACCTGGAGGATCTGAGTCATTGTGACATAGAGAAGCATCCTCCAATCTCCACTCGAGGTATCAGACTTCAGCTCAGAGGTTTCCACACACAGTATTTCACATTTTTCTTAAACATTTTAGTTTCCAAAGGATATAGGCTGCTAAGAATCTAAGACTTGATATTAAACCCTTTACACATAGCCCTGCTTTGCTGAGACTATCAAATCGCATCCTTTGTTTAAATTTTTCCAAATGAACAATTTTGCCCTAATCCTATATCAACCCTGTCCCATTTTTTTTTTGGTGATTCAATGGTTCCTCTGAGAAACTCTTTTTTGTTTCAGTAACAAATAAATCTATTTTTGTTGCATTGCAGTCTGTCCCTCACAGTCATCATCATCAGATGGATTTTATCCCCGTATTTACAAAATTATTCCAATATATAAAAAGATAATTTTCACTATTTGTCCCACCACCTTTTAAAAAAATTTCTATCTATATATACTTACATGTCTTGAATATTATAGACTTATAGTTAATGTGTTTATCTGGGAAATATTTTTAATTTTTCATTGCATATTTCATTATGTGCTTTTCTAAAAAAAATCAATTTTAATATTTTATAAATTGATAATGAATAGTTTTGGTTTTCTTTTTTTCACAATTTTTGGCCGGGGCTGCGTTTGAGCCCACCACCTCCGGCATATGAAGCTAGTGCCCTACTCCTTTGAGCCACAGGCACCTCCAGATAATGAATAGTTTTAATGGTAAACCTTTAGGTTTATGGTATTGTACAGATTACCTTAACTGAAGTCTTACATATACAAGAGTGATGTTTTATTAAAATATTTCCTTTTTCACCTAATTTTTATACAATGTTTTTATCTCTCCAATAATATTTAGTAAATAAGTAATAAGTTAAACTATGGCTCTAAAATTTAACCAATTTTTATACTGCAGAGATGTTCTTTATAGCCCCTAAATTATTTCTTCTACTTACATTTCTCATTTTTGACAGGTAAAGCTGTAAAAACATATTGTTCCTTTCTCTGGAGAACTCTTGCAAACAGACAATGTAAAGATATATTTCTTTACAGTAGGACTGCAATCCTTTCCATGTTTTCTAAAAATTTAAGAAAGGGGCTCAGCTCCTGTGGCTCAGTGGGCAGGCTAAGGCACCAGCCACGTACACTTGAGCTGGCGGGTTCAAATCCAGTCTGGGCCCGCCAAACAACAATGACAGCTGCAACCAAAAAATGGCCGGGTGTTGTTGTGGGCGCCTGTAGTCCCAGCTACTTGGGAGGCGGAGGCAAGAGACTCGCTTGAGCCCAGGAATTGGAGGTTGCTGCGAGCTGTGATGCCACAGCACTCTATCCAGGGTGATAGCTTGAGGTTCTGTCTCAAATAAATAAATAAATAAAAAATAAATAAAAATTTAAGAAAGGATATCTTATTTTTATTATATGAAGCAAGTCTAACCTAGTAACAATATATAGAAGTTACCAGGATGATGTCATAAGGGACAGAGGGGAAAAATGCAGATTTTGACAAGGATTAGATTTAATATTTTAAGAATTACATATACACTGAGGGCTCCTTAATACCCATATATAGGTAAATTTTTCTTTCTTTAAGTCACTTGTACATAGATCATGAATACATTTATGACATTATGGGATTCAATGTGTTGATTATTTATACAAATTGGAGTGCTTAGATCCTACTAATTAACATAACATTCACCTCATTTACCCAATTACAGCATTAAGACTTTTGTGTTCTACACCTGATAGATCCAAATTGACAAATGGAAAAACTATGCTCATGGCTGGGAAGAATCAACATTGTTAAAATGTCTATACTGCCTAAAGCAATCTACATATTTAATGTGATCCCTATTCAAGCCACTCTGTCATACTTTAAAGACTTGGGAAAATTAGTACCTCGTTTCATATGGAAACAGAAGAAAACTCAAATAACCAAGACATTATTCAGAAATAAAAAAAAAAATCATGAGGAATCACACTTCCAGACTTCAGACTATACTATAAGTCGATAGTGATCAAAACAGCATGGTACTGGCACAAAAATAGAAAGGTAGATGTTTGGAACAGAATTGAAGACCAAGAAGTGAACACAGACACTTATCATCATTTGATTTTTGATAAGCCTATCAAAAATACAAATTGGGGGTAAGATTCCCATTCAACAAATGGCACTGGATGAATTGGCTTGCAACCTGTAGAAGACAGAAACTGGACCCACATCTTTCTCCTCTAACAAAACTTGACTCTCACTGGTTAAAAGACTTAAACATAAGACATGAAACTATAAAAATTCTTAGAGACAGTGCAGGGGAAACACTTGAAAAAATTGACCTGAGAGAATACTTTATGAGGAGGACACTCCAGGCAATTGAAGCAACATCAAAAATACATTACTGGGATCTGATCAAATTAAAAAGCTTCTGCACTGTCAAGAACACACTAAGTAAAGCAGATAGACAGCCCTCAGAATGGGAGAGGATTTTTGCAAGTTATATTTCTGACAAAGGTCTAATAACCAGAACGCACAGAGAACTCAAACTTATTACTAAGAAAAAAACAAGTTATACCATTTCATTGTGGGCAAGAGACATGAACAGAAGCTTCTCCGAAGAAGACAGGTAAATTTTTCATATGTGAATCTTCTAGATTATTTTATAAGTTTTGTTCTAAGTTCTCTTCAGAATACAAACCATGTTCTAGTCTTAGGTTAGTTTCATGAGGGAATGTTAAAACTCTATTACAGACTCACAGGAATACATTTTTAGTTTCACATATCTATGGGACTTAGTAAGCCAAAAGCTTTTAAATGTTTGAAGATCTTTCAAGCATGCGAAATAGAGTGAGTTGCATAATACAATGACAATTTTTGCACCTAATTGTGAATTTTCATTATATGTCACAAAATAGTTTCCTTTATGCTTTCTCTTGTTGTTATGAACTGTTTGCTAATTGACTGAAACATCACACTACTTAAAATAGCCATTTGCTCAGTTACTTCTTTCTGTGGATTAATATCAGCTCTAGATTTCACCACAACCTTGATATTCTCCTTATTGGTTTTCAAAATAAAAAGCAAATTTATGTATGTGAAAGTTCAGTATTAAGTGAGAGCTTAATCATGTGAAAGACAATACCCATTAAAATTCTAAAAGGGTGCAAAAGAAAATATTATTTTAAATCTTTGTTTCAGTTAATCTCTAACAGAGCAGACATTATTTGCCTTTAAAATTTTGTGCAGGTTTTTAATTTTGTAATCCAACAATGTAATGTAACAGTTGCTGGTATAATACTATAAGAAAAATCTATGAGAAAAGATAGAGACAGAAAGAGAAGAGAATGAAGGAGAAAGGAAGTGGGAAGAAGACACGAAAGAGCTAAGAACACTATTAAAAATACATCCCGTGGACCCAAAGAGGAACACTATCCATCCATCAGGACATGAGTACGTACTTCAATAGGGACTTACCCTTTGAAATTGCCCTTGAAACAGTGTTAGGATCTCAACAGACATCTGGATCATGTGTATATTATAAATGTAATGTAGAGCAAGAACGGGGAAGCCTAGATCATATTGAGAAGCATAAAGGATATGAAGTCAAATATTGAAAAACAAGTTTGGAGAAGGAAGTTTCAAGTCTAAACTCACTCTACCAGCAAAATAATTTGTGTTTGGGATTATCTTACTGGTCTCAGTAAGTTTTACGGTACCTCAATATTACTATTATAAACTGTCTTCATTTATAACCAATAAATTTCCAGTTGTGTTTAATTTTATTTTCCCTAATTTGGATATTTTGTACCTCCTAATTTTTTTTTTTTTGAGACAGAGCCTCAAACTGTCATCCTGTAGAGAGTGCAGAGCGACTTCCAATTCCTAGGCTCACATGAGTCTCTTCTGAATATATACCTAGTAGAAGAATTATAGGAGCAAAATGGCAGGTCTATTTTTAGATCTTTAAGTATTCTCCATACATCTGTTGTTTTTTTTTTTCCTTTGAGACAGAGCCTCAAGCTGTCACCCTGGATAGAGTGCAGTGGTATCACAGCTCACAGCAACCTCCAATTCCTGGGCTCACGTGAGTCTCTTGCCTCTGCCTCCCAAGTTGCTGGGACTACAGGCACCCACCACAATACCCAGCCATTTTTCGGTTGCAGCTGTTACTGTTGTTTGGCTGGCCCAGGCTGGATTCGAACCCTCCAGCTCAGGTGTACGTGACTGGTGCCTTAGCCTGTTGAGCCACAGGCACTGAGTCTGTACCTTCTAATTTTATAAATAGCATTTTTATATTAGGAAAAAAATACTATTTCTTCTCTGTACTTAGTTCTCCGGGCTAAAGACACATTTTCTTCAGCATTCTCCAAGGAACTTTTTCTACTTTGACTAATTTTTCTCAATTGAGTATGGCTAATACTGATACCTTTTAACTGTGGAGATTTTCAAACATTTTAGACTAGTGATACCACTATAATCCTAAAGTGTGTGGTGTCTTCTGTTATAAATACAGATCCAATTTTATTATACTTCACTTCATCCATTCATTTAACAATTAAAATATACTTGTTATGTTCTAGAGAACTTGCAAATTTCTGTGAAAAGAAACCAATGAGCACTTGGTCCCTCCCTGCCTTAGTGAAGTTATGATGAATGAAATATTCTGATTTACAATATTGTCTTTCATCATAGATAGAACTCTTGGGTTTCTAATGTTGCTGCGTGTCTTCAGCTTTAAATCCATACAAGTTTTTGTGGATGATTGTACAGCAAACAATCTTGGAAGATATGGTGTCTCCCTCTAGGGCACAGGGAAAATTTACTTCCTGACCAGAATAATAAAAATAATGTCTTCTTCCCAGGCAAAGGTAGAGCAGGTTTACTAGCGGCCCTCTTTCAAAGTTTTGGGGATTTTTCTAAGCTGCGGTTTCTCAGCTGTGACACAAACCCACTATTTACAGAGCATCCTCTTGAGGCAACCTCTGAATCACTGTTATGGGCTTGGAGGGGTGTGCTAAGATGCCTGCTGTGCTGTGAGCAATAAAAGTCTCTGCCTTCAGGAGAAAAAAAAAAAGAGAGAGAGAGAAATATTAAATAAAATATATTAAAGAAAAACTAGCATGAGCTTGTAAGTGGAAACCCTTAGGTTAACTCAGTGCATTGTTGTTTTCTTTATCTGCATGTGAACGCATAGTAGGGATTGCCCTGCGGTGCAGCTGTAAGTGCCAGTGGACGCTTTTGTGATCTGGTAAGGCAGAGAAGTGCCAGTAAAGAGTGAATCAGAACTTAGGGCTTCTGCCTCTGAGACCAAAAGCTTCCACCACATAGGTGAGGTGCTGACGGTAAGCATGTCAGAAACTTCATGTCCTGACTGCGCTATTATCACACCGCCTCCAGAAGGAGTGAATGACAAATCCCGACAAAATTCTGGGCCCTGCTTAACAAGTAAACTCCCTTGAGACTATGCAGTAGATTCAATATGTTCAATGACTCCTCAAGCAAAAATTGCTGTCTCTCCGTCCACTTGCTAACAAGAAAAGGAGGCCCCGCATCTTATTAGACATGGACATCGGAAACAGTGGCAAGTGGCTGTGATTGGAAATTTTGATTGCAGCTTCTGGCAAGGAGGGAACCTCCAGGATGTTCACCTTTCATTCTCCATGACATGACTACCAGGCACCACGCGCACCTTTGTAAGAACAGCTGCTAGCTAACTGCTGTGCTCTTTTTATAACTGAACATCTGCCCATGAAGAGTTTGTAACTCTATAGACTGATAGTCCCACATTTTGTGGGGTCAGTTTGGAATAAAATGACCAACAAGGTAGTAGGAACCCCAAAAGCCTCACTTATCAAATATAAATGGTGTATTTCTGGAAAGGTTTACATTGACTGTGCATTCTTATGTATTATAATACAATAAAAGTAAAATTGATTTCTTAAGAATAAAAAGGGACTTAGCATACTCAGCTTCAGCAGAATCTCTATTTTCCTTGAAACTATGCTAGGCTAACTTGTAAGTTTGCTTGCAAGTACAATAAAATCTCATGCTCTTTATTATGGTTGACTATGAAATATTCTGATTTCTTTTCTCCAAGAATGAATACTTGGCATTTGTTTCCTTTATACATAATTATGAATATGAGTTAATCTTAAATATTCAATTTGGTATCAAATTTAATCAATCCATATGCATTAGATTATAATCATTAAATCATAACAATGAAATTAAATTTTAATGAAATATTATCAATACATTTTATTTAGTATTATTATTATTTTTTTTGTAGAGACAGAGTCTCACTTTATCACCCTCAATAGAGTGCTGTGGCGTCACACAGCTCAAAGCAACCTCCAGCTCCTGGGCTTAGCCGATTCTCTTGCCTCAGCCTCCCCAGTAGCTGGGACTACAGGCGCCCCCCACAATGCCCGGCTTTTTTTTGTTGCAGTTTGGCCAGGCCTGGGTTTGAACCCGCCACCCTCAGTACATGGGTCAGTGCCCTACCCACTGAGCCACAGGCACTGCCCAATACATTATATTTTTATAACTATGAAATTAAATATTTTGTAAAACTGTTGTACAAATAAAAAAACTCAAGTAAAGGCTTTCACATACTGCACAGTAAGTCCTAATATATACATTTTTTTCAATTATGATTATCATCTCTTGTGGATAAAGTTTTAATTTAGAAAATAACATTCTTCCTTAGAATTAAAAAATATTTGGTTATTTATTTCTTATCGAAAATATCTTTCTCTCTCTCTTTTTTTTTTTTTTTTTTTGCTACTTCCATGCTCTGTTTAGGAAATTTCTTCTTTTAATATATTACTATTTAAGAAATATGTACACATCAATAAATGGTGTTTTATAATAATAACCACAATTCATGTTTTTTGTAGCATTCACTACTTTGTATTCTAATGTCTTTTTTGTTTTATGCGTACTTGTTTCATCTTACTAGACCGTGAGCATCTGAAGGACACACACTGTCCTTTATTTACCTTTGCATGTCCTGTATCTAACATGCCACCAGGGACAGAGTGAATTTTTCTTTCTCAAAAGGATACAAGAATAGATGAGCGTCTGAAAAATAGTTTCTTATATGTATTCTATATGAAAGGTATTTAAAGGTATATTAAAATGATATGGCTACACTCATCAGTAAAATATATGTTTTCTGTATTTTGAAAACAGATGCTTTTCGATTTTAAAATCGAACTGCACTATATAAAGTGCAACCAGCACTATATGAAGAACAGACTCTTTCATATGAAATAGATTATTAACAAAAAAAAAAAAATTGTCAGAGTAAAGCACTCTTAAAGTCAAGAAATTTGGAAGAAAACAAAACTTAACTACTTATTTGGATGGAGAAATATTCCTTCTTATTTTAAAATCAGGGGTCATGGCACTCATCGAGACTTTCAGGAGTGACTGAGAGCACTGTTCTAAGCCTCAGCACAAAGTAGATCGGATCATATTTGGAGATGAGGGGGGAAAAGACAATTCAGAGAATGTGACATTTGAAAATGGGAAATGTTTTACTCCAAAAAAGGAAAGAGAAGATTTCAGTATGGCTCATTCAGAACATAAAAAAATTAAAAAAGAAATTGCAAGTGTACAACTACGGATTAAAATCAATTATTTATGATGGTTAGGCTATGAAAATCAGTATCTTTACTGTAGAAGGTAGCTAAAGAAAGATGCATAGTTTGAATCCTCCTAGATATTGAATTACATCGATTCATGCTCATTTGGAACAACATCAATTTTAGTCTAGATTTATAAGCTAAAGTCTACTTATAGAGTAAACGTTGAAACTAGCTAAAATGAGATTCAGGGAGGAAAATAAACTAGGGCGGTCTAACTTAGAGGCTTGAATTCTGTTTACCTCCGTGCTAACCTAATTGGCAGCCACATTGTTTTTTTTTTCTAGTGGTGAAGAATCTGGAACATATACTAGAAATAGCAATGAATATATCTCTGAAAGTAAGTCTGTTGAAAATTTGTTGGCTATGACTTGGTATTAAATAAAATATATCAAAAGTAGATAGTCACAGAAATATGCTGTAAGATAATTTTCAGAATGAAGGGATAGTCTCTGACATCTATCATCCTCACCCTAAACTTGAGTCGCTGTCAATGACCCCTCATCAAAATTAAGTTCTGTAGAAGTTTTCATGGCTATTTTCTCAGAACCTTGCAAGTCAGTAAGTCTGATATCATTAGCCACCTCCATCGGGTTGCTATGGAGAGGACTTCAGACAGAATTCTCTATTGCGGAAGAATTCTCTATTGTCGGGAATGTGGGCCTTCTTTCTTCTTCTGTTCTGTTCATTACTGATTTCCTTTCATGTTTGATTGTTCACAAGAGTCTCATTCATGGAGTCTACTTATTGTTTCCTAAGTCACCTACTTTCCTATGATGTCGTTTTATGAATTGTCATCTTCTAATTCTTCAGTATGCAACAAATAAAGTAGCAAAATTAACTTATTTTCCTGCCCCTCTCTGTCTATTGTGTATGGGCACAATGGATTCTGAAGTAGAATTTACACGTAGGGAATGGTGTTACTTGAGAAGCAAAATGTTAATAATCTTAGATAAAGGTTAGACTTCGTGCTATACTGAAATCTAGAACATTAATAGTTCAGTTATAAAATTAAAAATCTTAAAAACCTGAATGTGAGATAGAAAGTAAAAATAAACCATAAATGCAGATTGCAGAATATTTTCTCAGAAGTTTGAGTTTCGAAATAAAGTCATTTCTTAGAACTTCTTTTATGTTGTCCCTTTTCCAGACCACACTAAGCGTAGGTCTATTTACTCAAATTTAGGCATAAGTCTCTTATGACAAAACCGTGTAGGACTGGGGGTTAATTTTTTCATTTTGGTGGGAAAATATAGTTTAAAATATAAGCACAATTTGTTGGTTAGGATGTACCTGTGACATTTATAGTTCTTATACATGTCTGCTTCCATTTTAAACCCTATATTTATTTAAAATAAGGTATTATTATTAGGATTGTAATAGGATGCTCCTGTTCATCTATTCTAATCATGATGTATATAACCCTTTCTCTTACTATTTCAACTACAACAACTTGATATTATTTAAAAAATGGTATTCATTATAAGGTCTGTAATCTACTTTCATGTCTTTTTTTAATTAAATCATAAACACATAGATCTTGTATACATTAATGCATTTATGGGGTACAATGTGTTGATTTCATACAGAATTAGAAGCATTTACATCATATTACTGATTATTATATACCTCATCTCATTTACTTAATTATTGTGTTAAGACATTTATACTCTGTACTTAATAGATCCAACAAGTACCCTTGCATTATGCGCCGTAGGTGTGATCCTACCATTCACCCTCACTTTCAGTTTTTCCTCTTTCTTCTTTCCTTCTTTCCTTTCTCCCTATGTCCCTCCCTCTCTCTCTTTCTCTCCCTTCCTTCCTTTCTCTCCTTTCCTCCTTCCTTCCTTTTTCTTTCTTTCTTGAAATTGATTTGTTATCTAGTCTTAATGGCTCTTCCTAATCTAGCAAAAACTATCTAACTGAGCATTCCTGTTATCTAAGCCTTAAAGCACTAATCTTTTTATTAAGGTACCACAGTAAAAAAAGGAGACTTAACACAGAGATCCTTCCAGTCATCCCCACTGTCAAGAGCTAAGCCGGAAAGAGATGAGCAGCCAGGTGTCAAGTTAGTTTATTAAGACAACAAGCAAAACTGAAGGTGGAAAACAAGACTTCATTCACTTGCTAGAATAGTATGAATGAAAGACCAGAAGGTGATGGCTCCTCCAGTGTCCCATTGTTCCAACAAATGGCACAGGGCAAGGGTCAGATGTGTAAGAACAGACGGGGGAAATTATTTCATTGCCAAGAAAGCCCTGAACAAAAGACTTTATGGATGAAGAGGTAAAAGGGTAAAGAGTAGATAGGGAGTACTGAGTTGTAGGACAGAAAAGTATCTTCAAGGCTTCCTTCCTTTTTATAAGGAGAAAAGTATCTTCAACACCCATTCCCACCACCACTACCAACTCTGCTGCAGCTTCTGCTGTTATAATGTTGTGAAACTTTCCCAGTGGCTACTATCAGGCCCCTCTCAAGGGGGGGATTTATAGTGATGTCTGCAACCCCCTTTCAACTCTCACTCATTAAGACTAACATCAGACTAAATTCTGATAAGAATTTAATTAAGGTTCCAAGTTTTCTTCTTGTCACTAGGCAAAGCATCCTCAAGGGTTCTATATTCTCTTTCATTGGAATTTCAACAATTTGCTGGTCAGTGGGTTTTCTGCTTTAGGGACCTGTTTAGAGTTACTTACCTGGGTGGTGGGTATGTGAAGAAGTGGGAGATTGGGAATGGGTAGTGACTGTGGGAAGGCCATAAATTGTGGGAAGCTAATTTCCCCTAACTTTCTGAGGACCTATCTTTTTGGGGTTTCTGTTATCCAAGCTTCGTCAGATCTCCAACCTGACATATTAATACCAGATAAACTCAGCCAGAAGTTTGGGCACTTATGGTTCCTCATTAAATAGGAAAGGCTTATATAAACAACCCACTAGCATCCTTCAAAAATATCCAACATCTTCTTCCAGGACTTTCTTGAAGACTAAAGCAACTCTATCTTAGATGTTAATCGGATAATCTGACATGTTTACTTCTGATTAATTCCAGTTCTTGGAATGCTCTAAGATTTTTAGTTTCAAATATTTACCTTCAATCTTGTCCAGAGGTCAAAATAATCTTGATGTTAAACACTTAAGATAAATACTGCCCTAGTGAAAATTTGCGCCTTTCCATGAATGGTAGGCTTTACTTTCTTAAACATTCCTTCCCTTGGAATATAAATTTTGGATCTAGGTGGTTAACAGTACAAGATCCATCAGTCACCTGAGCCACCATCTCTTAGCCACCTGAGTCAGGGCTTCTATTTGTAAGTTTCTATTCAATGTTTCTTCCTGCGAAGAAAGAATACCTGTGATAAGGTATCCCTAATCTCCCCACAAGCTTCTATGTGTTTGGTTTCATGTTCGCCTGTGGTGCAGAAATCTCACAACTAGTTCCCATATCTCTCATAATGGATCTTCGTTCATGTAGTATTGAAAAACCAATGGGCTCATGTCAGGGGAGGAGATGTTAGGGGTTTTTTTATTCAGTCCCAGAACTAATGTTATTCCTTCTATGATATACATTTTTTTAAATTTTCCACAGGTCAGTAACTACCTCCCCCCTAAAATCGAAATTTTCCAGAAATCCAATAGAACTAGATAAATTAGTGTCAATAATTTGGGTGGAAAATCTAGAATCAAAATTGGATTCTATGTTAATTAGATTTCTTTTCATGGGCTTCTATGAATCTTACTCGGAGAATAATTCACCTCACAGATTGAGGATGCAGAAAATCATTTAACAATTTTTTTAATTTTGCCTATATTTTGAGTTTTATATTCATACAACAGTGAAAAAATATAAACATATATATGGCTAAATATGTCTGAAAATAACTCTCTCATAAGGTAGAAGAGAAGGGCGATATCCGTATCTAAGTGGATAGGGCGCTGGCCACATACACCAAGGCTGGAGGGTTCAAACCCAGCCCATGCCAGCTAAAACAACAATGACTTCTGCAACAACAACAACAAAATAGCCAGGGGTTGTGGGAGGCTTCTGTAGTCCCAGATGCTTGGGAGGCTGGGGCAAGAGAATCGCTTAAGCTCAAGATTTCGAGGTTGCTGTGAGCTATGATGCCATGGCATTCTACCCAGAGTGACAGCTTGAGACTGTATTAAAAAAAAAAAAAAGTAGACTAAAAATTACCTGTGAGAAGAAAGCATAGTGTCATAGTTTATTTGGGAGTTCTGTTTTCTTTTTAAATGACATAAATTAAAAGTATGTCAGTATGGGTAGATGTGGGTGGAGAGGTATGCTCTGTCCCATGCCTATAATCTTAGCATGTTGGGAGGTTGGGAGGGACTGTTGCTTGAGGTTAGGAGCTTGAGACCAGCCTGAGCAAGAGCAGAGATCCTGTCTGTAGAAAAAGGAGAAAAGTTAGCTTAGTGTGGTGGCACAAGCCAATAGTTTCAGCTACTCAAGAGGCAGGAAGGTTCACTTGTGCCCAAGAGTTTGAAGTTGCAGTGAGATATAACGATTGATGTCATTGCACTGTACCCAGTGGGACATAACAAGACCTTGTAACCAAAAAAAAAAAAATGTATTTTACAAACAAAGTTGCCACACAATTTATAAAATAAGGCATTCATTTGTTTATATTAAACATGGCATCATGACACTCTATTGTAATAAATATCCAAGAAAACCTATATAGATTACATTTTGGAGTAAAGCATAAGTTCTCTTCATATAAGAATCATTTTGAGCTTGAAGAAACATGTGTTTTAACTCACATAGATTTTTGCCATTTAAACTATCTCCTATTGTAGCAAAGTTTTTGTTTCTAGGATCAGTTTCTCTGGAAACTTTTCTGAATATTTGAAAACATTATTTAATAATATGAAGTTTGTAAAAGAGTTAATTTCATATCTATTAGGGCTTTGCTTAGGAACTGTGGTAACCAAACTGTAGCAAGGCCTCTTGAGATTTTAGTATCCTGACTTTTTTTAATGACTAAAATAATGTAAAATTGAACTAGGCCCTTAATTGTTTACACAAGTTTACTGTTTACTTCCTGCTCAGCACCCCTGTGCTCACAGTATTTACTGACTGTGAATACACTGCTTCTTTACCAAGCAGGAAATAACTCCAGATTCTGCACATTTATTTTTCAGAAGAAAGGAAGAGAACAGCCTCAGACTCATTTGGTGGGTGCTGCAACCGACTGTGACTCACCGGGGACTGATCAGCCTGGGCGATGTGAACCACTGAGCACTCCAGGGATGGCAGTTTTGCCTGCCTTTGTAGATGCCTCAACAGGACAGAGGAGCCCATTGGCAAGTCTTGAAAGAGTCTAATACCAGGAGGAACTGTCATCTGCACTGCCAGACTTCTGAACTGTGGTAGGACTATTCAGGAAAAACTAAAAAGGGACCTACTTCAGAAAAGCAGAAGGGGACCTTGATCACCTCCCAATGTCTTTTGAGTACCTCTCATAGCAGTTTGAGAGGGAAACTGAGGTTGCCTAGGTTAGGAAATAGGGTGGAATTGTGTGTGTGTGTAAGTGCTTTGAGACTGACTGAAATGGACAATAGGCAGAGCTCCATCCTCCCTCCACAGGGCAAAACCATTGTGTGACTACCCCTGACTTTATCTTCCTTTTTACCCCAGTCTGTGCTGCTTCTCTCTGTCTGTGTGTCTGTACAGGTCACATATCTGTGATATTTCACTATCAAAACATGCAAAGGAGCTCTAATTCATTAGCTTTAAAAAAGAAAAAGTAAGCACTTATATCAAGTATTTTATTAGGAAAAAAAGAACTCAAATGCCTTTTTGTTCAGGTGACTTTGGTATCCTTTGATATAAAATTAGTTTTTTATTTTCTTTTATTTTTTATTAAGTGATAATACACATAGATCATGAATACATTTATACATATGTGGGTACAATGTGTTGATTTTTGTATACAATCTGACATGCTTACATCAAACCAATCAAATTAGCTTTTGCCTCATTTCCTTGATTATTGTGTTAAGACATTTATGTTCTATACTTGAAAGATTTGACTCGTACCCTTGCAATATGCTCCACAGGTGAAAGTTCTGATGTTCAAAGGTTATAAAACTGTCACCGCTGCAAATTGGCTAGATCGACTGTGAGCTTATGTTCTTAACTTTGAGCTTCTGAAGACTGAGGTCTAAGGAAGCAGCTATGGTGAGGCCTAGCGGACATGCTCCCTATACTTAGAACATCAGCTACAGGGAGCAGTCTAGCTCACATGGCTCCTTTTTCCCTACTCCAACTTTGCCCCCAGGGGATTTTGAGAGAAACTGAATGCTGTAGTTACCTGCTTTATTTCTTGAACTCTGCATCTGGAAAATGAATTAAGGACACAGATAGATCCTGTCTTTTGCAGCCATCTTTGATACCACATGGCCATGAGAGACTTAGGAGAGCAAGGAAAAGGCTTTAGTAATGATGCATATGTTTTGGTTTCAGTAACTTAAACATTAAAGTCATGTTATGTTCCATAAAATGTCTGTCTTTGGTAAAATGTAATAATTTGATTGTTCATATTGTTTGGAAACCTAAACAATCAATGAGTCTTTGTTAAAGAATAAGATTTTTACCATTTAAATCTTCTAATTAATCAGTTTACCCAAGTGAATAGTTAACTTTATAGTAAACTGTGACCCTGTTTTGTGAAAAGCAGTTTTCTGGGGTAAAAATGATTAGAAAGAAAAGATAATAGCATTATGTAAGAAAGGATCCAGTACGGTGAATTCTATCATGAAACAGAATGACTGGTTATTTAAGAAAAATAAAAGATAGGGGCAACCAGAAGGTTTAGGATGTTTGTCAATTGTCTGTGGAGTTTAAATACAACTCATAAAGGAAATTTGAGAAAGAATTTGCATATGATCCAGTTAACTGTATGTTACCTTTAGAATGTTTTGATTTGTGATCCCGTTTGGATAAATAATTTAAGCCTTTCATATTTGGCAAACTGTCCAAAATGAAAAAGTGAATTTAGTCTTTTTTGAAATATTAAGACAACTGAAAGTGTAGAAAGGACATATTAGGCTTATTTGGTGTGTTAAAAATGTACAGAAAATATTGTCAAATATGAAATGGTGAGTAATTTTCCCTGGATTATGTATATATGTATACATGTGTTCTAACATTATAAAATATTAGTCTATCTAATATGTCTATTAGTCTATTATCTATTAGTGTATATTATCCATAATAATTTTTTTTTTTTACACTGGTTGCATTTGTTAGGAAAAGACCCTCTTACAATCGTGTTTTGCCCCCAAAAGGTGTGGCACACACCAAGACCCCAAGATCCCACCCCCCTTACTGCTTCCCTCTCTCTGCTCTTCCTTCACCCCCACCGTGTCAATAATTGTCATTAATTGTCCTCATATCAAACTTGAGTACATGGGATTCATGCTTCTCCATTCTTGAGATGCT